>NSDU01000020.1:0-60758 GCA_003676015.1 Meyerozyma sp. JA9 | reverse complement strand
CTGAACCTACTGGACCTGCTGAATCCACTGGACCAAGTGGACCTGCTCCATCTGAGCCTACGGGACCAAGTGGACCTGTCCCCACCGGACCTGGTGGACCTTCGGAACCTACTGGACCATCTGAACCTTCTACTCCTTCAGAGCCTACTACTACTGAGATAGTACCTCCTGGAACAGCTGAACCAACCACATCTTCAGGAACACCAATTGTGCCAACCACTCCAGGAAACGGTGGAAATGGTGGAAACGGAGGTGATAGTGGAAATGGTGGAAACGGAGGTGATAGTGGAAACAGTGGAAATGGAGGTGATAGTGGAAACTCTGGAAACTCTGGAAATGGAGGAGACAACGGAGATGGTGGAAACGGCGGCAATGGAGGTGACAGTGGAAACGGTGGAAACACCGGAACCGCAGCCTTCCCTGGTGTTGCTTCTACAGTTTCATATTCTTCTCCACCTGCAAGTGCAAGCGTCGCTACCTACGAAGGAAGCGCTTCGAGCCTCTCGCTCCCCTTCGGAGCCATGGGAGTCATTTTACTTTCGTACATTATTTGATTGGGACCTATCTTTATAGACTTTACTTCTTTCGCCTTCAGTATTAATTCGCAATATATGGTATACCAAGATTCAATGGTCCTAGTCCACTAGTCCTCCTCGAGTTTGTGGCGCAAACGGTCGAGAATGTAGCGGCTGAGCTCGTCGTACAAGATGTCTTCATGTCCATTTTGTCCATTTGGACTTTGTCCGGTTTGTCCATTTTGTCCATTTTGTCTCTGTAGTTCTAGGTGTTCGTGAAGGTACCGGTTGTAGATCATATCCAACTTCTGCCCCACAATTCCTCGGACTTTTACACGGTCGGTATTTTCGTCTTCCGCGAAGCCGGCTCGCTCGAATTTCATGCGAGCTTCTTGCATCACCATTTGGTACTCTTGCTCGCACTCGATCAACTGTTTGACCTCATCCTTGTCCTCGTGGAACGCCTTCTGGATGTTCAGCACGTTGTCCAAAGCCGAGTAGGCAGTATTGTTTGTCATGTACTCCTGGTTCAAATTGTTATTGTAGCCGAAAAGTCGCATTATTAGTTCCTTTTTGTTGCTCACCTGCTGCTTTCGTTTGCCTGCAAACGACGCAAACTGGGTCAATTGCTGGTCCTGCCGGTACTGGTACGCTTCAATGGGGCCAATGCCCATCTGGGTTCCCATCTGGGTTCCTATTGGGGTCCCCGCGGGGGCCAAGATTGGCTGCGAACTGAACCCATGAGTCTCAAATTCTCGGCACATCGTCTTGACCTCGTCCTTCGTGTAGCCCGGCACCGCTTCTAGCACCGAGGTGTGCTCTGGTGACCGAGTGGGTGTGGCGGTTTCGACTTCGTCGTCGGAATCGGAGTCAAATATCACGTTTGCAGCAATCCGTTCCGCCGACTCCCACGCCTTAATTTGCGACTCCTTGACCGCCCGCGGCCCCAATTCGCCCAGGGTGGCGTCTACAAACACCGAGTAGTCGTATCCGGTGGCAAACCCGCCTCCAGGGCCGGAAAAGTCGGTTATTCGTGTCGGTTTTGCGTACTTTTGCAGCTGCTGGAGATCCAAAAGTTTACTTTTGAGCGGCGCGTTTGTCGGGCGCGGCCGCGGCGTGGTTCGTCTACGTGATTTGGGCTCAATTGGACCCCCCTGGTGGTTGGAACGGGTGTGGTGGCCGTGGATGGGATGGTTTTGCGGATGGTGTTGGACTTTGCGGATGTTGTTGCTGGGTGTGCTCAAGACCGAGGCAGAGGAGGAGGACACGGAGCGCATGCTGGATTCGTTGGGTAGGAGCGAGTGCTCGTGGGAGGGTATTCGGCGGGACATGAAGGTTTGTGTGAGGTTGGTGAGGTTGGTGATGTTGGTGCAGGGCCTGGTGCAGGGCCTGGTGCGGGCGGGCGCAGCCGTGCACCAGGAAACATCCAAGCGACAAACGTCAAAACAAAAAAGGTAAACAGCCGTACACCAGGCTGGTGTCGCGCTGGTTGTGCCGCGCACGCACGCGCACCCCAGGGCTCCGCCCTGGCACGGGACCCACCCGCACACCGCTCGCGCACTTTAGTTTCGAAAATTTTTCAGAAACACTCAACTCATCATGGCTACTGAATTGACGGTTCAATCCGAAAGAGCGTTCCAAAAGGTAAGTTTCGCCCCCTGATCGCCACCACGACCACAAACTAACTCCAGCAACCTCACATCTTCACCAACCCAAAGGCCAAGGTCACCAAGAGATCCAAGAGATGGGTTAAGGATGTTGGATTGGGATTCAAGACCCCAAAGACCGCGATTGAGGCCAACTACATCGACAAGAAGTGTCCATTCACCGGAACTGTTTCCATCAGAGGAAAGATCTTGACCGGTACCGTTGTGTCCACCAAGATGCACAGAACCATTATCATCAGAAGAGAGTACTTGCACTATGTTCCAAAATACAACAGATACGAAAAGAGACACAAGAACTTGGCTGCTCACGTTTCTCCAGCTTTCCGTGTCCAGGAGGGAGATGTTGTTATTGTTGGACAATGTAGACCAATTGCCAAGACCATTAGATTCAATGTGTTGAAGGTTGCTTCTTCGATCTCGAAGTCCAAGCAATTCACCAAGTTTTAATAGGTGTAATAAATAAGCGACGACAAGATGTAGAAGAAAAGGGTAGTTAAAAGTGGTTAAACATACGGTAAACTGGAGAAATACGATATCATGCCTTCGTTCGTTCATTTCTATGCCATAAAGCTCACTTCATTACATGATACTCTATCTCCATCGAAGCAAACCAGGCTTCCTCCGAGCTTCTCACTTCTCTCTCAAGCTTCTCCCTTCTCACCTCTCTCTGCTCTCCTCGGCTTCTTTGAACTTTCTCTGCCTCTCCCACCGCTACACATTCGACGGCGCCTCCACCGGCTTCACGTCCACCAGCTTCTCCCCCCACTCGATCAACAGCAGCGCCAACTCGCCGCTCTCGTGGAGCGCCATCATGTCGTCGCTGCCTCCACGGCTCTGCGACGACTTTCCCACCAACACATTGGGGACGGTCCTGCGTCCGCTCACCTCAGCAAGGTAGTTTTGGAGCTCGGCGCCATGAGTATGGCGGTCCAATTCCACAATGGCGGGCTGCGGGGTGATCTGGTAGTTGTCGTGAAGTAGCGCCTTGAGTCTCTTGGAAAATGGACAAGTTGTCTTGGAAAAAATCACCACTGGGCTGAGAGCCCGAATTGCCACGAGCTCTTTGGCCGGATCAAAATCGCCACTTTCCGCCGTCTCCGGCTTGCCCTCGGGCTTGGCTTCGCTGTCGGTGCCCAACTGCGAAATCTGGTGGTTTATGGCGGCGTCAAGCTTGTCGTCGTTGTTGGAGTCGATGAGACTGTTGGAGGTTACCAACGTTTGAGCCTTTTCCTCGGTGTCCAAATTGGTAGGAATCCTGCTACGGGTTGTGTGGTGGAGGGCGAAGATCATGAGCACGGCAAACACCGCGAGAGCCACGACTCTGGCTTTTCTGCTGGACATTGGGGAGATGATGATCCACGCGAGAGGGAATACGCGAAGAGACCCGTGCACCGAAAAGTTCGCGACCCCACACCTTCGGCATGCGCACCAATTCTAACTTCTCTACACTTTCTTGTTTTACACTTTCTTGTTCTCTACACTTTCTTGTTTTTCTTGTTCAGTTTCATTCCTATACTCTTCCTCATAGATTCCCAACCACTCTCCTACAACTTCTCCGCAGCAGTGGGTCTGCCGATGGTGGTGACATCATCGTAGATCAAGGTGGTGACGAAATCAGAATACTTCTCCGCCGACGCTTCCGGCTTAAAGTACTCCAATGCTCTCTTGAACTTGTTTCCGGATGGCGCCGCCTTCTCCAACTTGGAGTACTCCTCCTGCAACAACTTGGAAACATACTCCTTGGTAATGAGCACTCCCTTGTCGGTCTTGGCTCCGTGAGTAACCCATTGCCAGATTTGTGTTCTCGACACTTCAGCAGTAGCAGCATCCTCCATCAAGTAGTTGATAGGAACACAGCCAACGTTGCGCAACCACGCCTCAATGTACGACAAGCCAATGATACAATTGGCTCGGATACCCTGCTCCGTGATCTTGGCACCAGGAACATAAGGGCTCAACAAGTCCCTGGCGGTAACCGGCTTGTATGGAGTTCTTGGAGGAACATTGATCTGGTTGGGACCCTTCATGTGCTCGTTGAACACCTTAAGAACCACAGGCACCAAAGCCGGGTGGGCAACCCAGCACGAGTCGCATCCAGCCATAACCTCGCGCAACTTGTCCTTGGCCACATTTTCCAAAGCCGCCTTGTTTCTTTGCTCGTCGTTCTTGATAGGAATCTGGGCCGCCATGCCTCCCAAAGCGTGCACCTGTCTCTTGTGGCAGGTGTTGACCAAGAGCTTGACATACGACGACATGAAAGGTGCCGACATCGTCACCTGCGATCTGTCGGGCAAGATGAATTCGGGGTGGTTTCTCAACGACTTGATGTAGGAAAAGATATAGTCCCATCTTCCGCAGTTCAACCCACCAATGTGTTGTCTCAATTGATAAATAATCTCGTCCATCTGGAACGCAGCAGGCAAGGTTTCAATCAAGACGGAACCCCGGATGGTGCCGCGGTTGATTCCAATGTAATCCTGCGAGTAGTTGAAGATGTCGTTCCACAACTTGGCCTCCAAGTGGTGCTCCATCTTGGGCAAGTAGAAGTATGGCCCAAACCCTTGTGCAAGCGCTTCCTTGGCACTGTTGAAAAAGTAGAACCCAAAGTCAAAAATACCGCCGCTAACCGGTTCTCCGTCCACCAAGAAATGCTTCTCCTCAAGGTGCCAGCCACGAGGTCTCACAATCAACGTGGGGATGTGTTTACCCTTCTCAATTTTCAACTCGTACTTCTTTCCGCCAGACTCAAACTTGAGGTTTCTTCTCACCGCATCGTACAAGTTGGTTTGACCATCCACCAAATTGTCCCAAGCGGGGGTCAACGAGTCCTCAAAGTCGGCCATGTACGTGGCCACACCCGAATTCAACGCATTGATCACCATTTTCCTGTCGGTTGGTCCGGTAATTTCCACTCTTCTGTCCCGTAAACCAGGTGCCAATGGTGGTCCCGTCCATGTAGGATCTTCTCTGATATGCTTTGTTTCCGGAAGAAAGTCGGGCAACACTCCCTGGTCTCTCAACTGTTGTTGTTGCTTCCGATTGGCCAACAATCTCTTTCTTTCACCGTTGAAAGCCCGGTGAAGAGTAGCGACAAAAGCCACGGCTTCTGGGTTGAAAATGTGTTTGGATCTGTCAGGAATTGAAGCCAAGATTTGGACTCCCTTGAGCTTGTCCTCTGTTCTGGGGAAAGGATTTGACATAGTCGGCAAAAATAATAGAGCCCCCGGGGCTGGGGGGTATTTATAGGGTTTAAGGCCGCAATCACTACCCCAGACGCAGCAGCGGGTAACCCGCCGGGCCAGGCCGATCATCCGGGGAAAAAGCCATGTGACGGGGGCCGGCGCGGTGACTCGGGCGCCGAGTCACGGGGCCGACACCGGTGGAGCTGGCAGCGCGCGAGGTGATTGGTGTGATAACGTCGGGCCAAGGGAACGGCGCGGTATGCAGGGGCCGAGGCTAACTCCGGCAAAAGTCCGGAGAACACTGAAACAATTGAAGTAATTGGATCTTACGATCCAGTTGGTTCAAGTGACAAGGGTCTTGTAGGTCATAACGGATTATCCAATTTTCTTCCGATTTTCTTCCAATTTTCTCCATTTTTATTTTATCGTGTTTTTTGTCTTATTCTCCAATTTCTCAGATTGTCGCAGATGTATAATTGGCTTATCGCTTAGTCTACTTATCAATTCCTTCAACCAACAGTACCTGCTTATTCCACTTTCTGTCTTCTTGTCTACTTTAATGGATCACAAGTACCTGTTTTTCCCTACTTTGATTTATCGACTCAATTCTACTTGCTTTTTGACTTCACTGTTGGCTACTTCTCTCTAGTTTTTCACCCACTTGGTGCCCTCCGCAATTGGCGCCTGCAATCCCTTTTGCGCAGGAACGTAGTTGATTCTGTGGTAGCTGTTCAAGTTCTTTCTTAACACAAATTGGTAGCATGTAGCTGAACCTTGTCTGGAAATTTGAGTAGCAGAAGCCAAGAAATACTCCCAGATTCTAAACCATTTGATGCCATACTTGTTAACAACCTTATCCTTGTTTCCCATCCAGTTTCTGTACCATCTCCACAAGGTGGCCGAGTAGTGAACACCAATATTGTCAACGGAAACAACTTCAAATCCAGCACTTTCCAAACAAGAAACCACAAATGTCAATGGAGTGGATGCATCGGCTCCGGGGAAAATGTACTTGTTCATGAACAAACCCCAGACCAAATCTTCGTATTGCCAGCTCTTTCTCAACCCAGCATATTGCAAAAAGAACAAACCATCATCTTCCAACGAATCGTGCACTTGCTCAAAGAAAGTGGTCAATCTTCTGATTCCCACATGCTCGGCCATCTCCAAACAGGTGATCTTGTCGTACAATCCATTGGGCTTTTGACTCTTGGGCGAGTCTCTGTAATCAACACAGGCAATTCTCGATTGCTTGGAAGTAATGCCATACTTTTCCAACAAAGAAGTACCCCATTTGGTTTGGTTTTTTCCCAACGTGACACCAGTCACTCCCGCTCCGTACTGCGACGACGCATAGGTGGCCCACGTACCCCAGCCACATCCCAAGTCCAACACCTCTTCACCTTCCTTCAACTGGATTTTGTCGGCAACAATTCTCAACTTGTTGTCTTGCATTTCCTCGAGAGTCTCCTCCCTGGTGATGTCGCCAATCACACCCGAGGTGTAGATCATTCTGGGGCCCAAAAACCAGGTGTAGAAGTCATCACCACGGTCGTAGTGGTCGCGCACCTGTTCCTCGTCCTGGCTCTGCGAGTGGAAAATCACCTCGGGGATCATTCCCAACAAGAAAAACCGAAAAAGCCCAAGCGTGAACCGGAAACTGGCCCAGTCGTGGCGGTATTCCATCACATCCAAACAGTCACCTTTGAAACTCACCTTGCCATCAAAGTAGAGTTGCTGGAAAGTTTCCATGGGAATCTTGGTTCCCTTGCCATTGTTGCTGGTCTCGTACTTAGCCTTGAGCTCCGGGGTGTGGAACTCCAAGTAGTGGCTAATTGGCTTGTTGGGCAATTTGACCTTTTGGTTAATCCGGGGTGAGTACGACGACAATAATGTCCAGTAAGCCATCATGATGGGAAGGGCAAACAACAAGGTGAAAAACAACCATGTTTTGAACCCGCCTCCAAGCTTGCGGGCCACAAAGTATGGAATCAACACCACAAACCCAGCCATGGCCAAATTGCTGAAACTGCGAGCGCCGGGGCCATCGGCGGGAAGTGGGGCGTTTTTAATAGCAGGCAGCGCTGTCGTCTTGACTCCGCACTCCGCACTGGGTGCTGGAGGCGCCTTTGCTGGCGGAGTTTGAATGAACTGCACGCCGTCAATCATGAAAAAAAATTGACAATTGAAGAACAAGAGGAAAAGGGGAATTGTCGACTTAAACGACAGGTGGTGCACCCGTGCACCTGCGGCGCGCCAAGGTACACGCCGGACCCTCAACCTGAAAATGAAATGAAAAAAAAATGGAAAAAATATGTAAATTGAAGAAGGTTGATTATTCAATTCTGCCAATTGCTCAATTCTGTCATTCTGTCATTCTGTCATTTTCTTCATTCTTTCACTTTGTTCAGTTATCTCTTTTGACTCCTCCGTTCTCAGCTCTTCGCCCACCCACACACCGCCGCGTTATCGTCGCCGCACCGCCGGTTTCTTCATGCTGCTGCTGGACGACGAACCGGCCCGTTCTGGTTCACCCAGCGGTGCTCTGGAGCCGTCAGCGAAGAGGCCAAAGCACAACAGTGGCGCGGACAGCGACCAGGACGATTTTTGGCTGGAAAAGGTCGAAATTGGCGAAAATGGTGCCGAGATGGTGGAGATGCCCGTGACATTGGGCGGATATAAAACCACCGCCGAGGGCCGAGTCGACGAAATTGACGCCGAAAACCAAGTGCTTCCGAGCCTGAGAGGCGAATCGGACGCCGAATCGGACGCCGAGCTGGACGCGGGGCTGGATTCGTCGTCGGGATCTCTCGATTTGGACCTCATCTCGGAAGCGGAATTTCGCCAGATTATCGCAGAAACACCCGACGAATCTTCCATTGAGGAAACCAGGGTGTTTCTCAAGACGTTTGGGCCGGTGGAGTTCTTGCAAAAATACCTCCCCACCACCGCCACCAGCCGCAACATTTTGGAGGTGATAGTGAGACTTGGTTTTGTCCCGCGAGACGTCGCCATAGATGGTACTGGAGACCAAATATCGGGGCTTATTCGGCTTTTGAACCAGGCTATGAAGTCTGTGCTCACCACGAGGACCCGGCTCGACCACTTTTACTCGCTAGACCATGTTCTTGAGAAACTTCAATCTGCCAAAAAAGTGCTCGTTTTGTCCGGAGCTGGTATATCCACCAGTTTGGGCATCCCCGACTTTCGTTCTTCACAGGGTTTCTACGCCAAACTACAGCACTTGGGACTCTCGGACCCCCAGGATGTGTTTGATCTTGGCATCTTCCACTCGGATCCCACCGTCTTCTACCTGATTGCTCACATGATTCTTCCTCCAGAACACAGCTTTACGCCCATGCATGCGTTTATAAAGGCCCTTGACGACAGGGGGATTCTTCTCCGAAACTACACGCAGAATATCGACAATCTTGAGAGCAATGTGGGCCTCAGTTCGGAACGGGTGGTTCAGTGCCATGGCTCCTTTGCAACCGCTACGTGTGTCACCTGTAAAAATACCGTTCCTGGGCACGAGATCTTTGATTGTATACGCAACAAAGAGGTGGCCTACTGCCCCAAATGCACCAAGGCCCGTCTTGCCTTGATGGACAAAGACGAATATGTGCCGGAGAGCTACGGGGTGATGAAACCAGATATCACTTTTTTCGGCGAACCGCTTCCGGCCAAGTTCCACGACATCATCAACGAGGATTTGCAAGAGTGTGATGTTGTAGTAAGCGTGGGAACGTCCTTGAAAGTTGCGCCGGTGGCCGATATAGTGGACAAAGTCCCCCCGTCGGTGCCGCAAATTCTTATAAACCGGGACCCCATTACCCACTGTAATTTTGATGTATCATTATTGGGCTACTGTGACGACGTGGCTGAGCTCTTGGAGCGGAAGCTAGGGTGGAAGACCGAGGGAGAGGATAAAGTCAGAGTGGTCGAGGTGGAAAAACGAATGTACAAAATAGGCCGGCTTGCTGAAGAGCCAGAAGAGTCAGAAGAGTCTGCAGAAGATTCTGCAAAACCCGAGTCGGCAGCACCCGAGTCTCTTCCTCCCGATTCTGCGGCGCCGTAGATAGCCAGTATAGAGGAACAGGTTTCCCTACATATAGCCACCTTTAAAAATGCAGGAATGCCATCGCAAATTTCAACACTTATGTTTGTACGAATACAAGCATGGCGGAGCATGCGGGCGTGGCTGCGGCCTCTATACCGCCCGAATGCGTTGTGTATGCGCATGAATAGTCATAGATCCAATATGGGACCGCTGGCTTCCAGTAGTGAAAAACTAGAGCTCGATCAATTATTACGTGATTTGGACTTGTTCAACGAACCCAAGAATGATGAGGAGAAAAGTGCCAGCAATGACCAGAGCGCGGAACAGGACCCAAAGGAGCCACCCAGCCGTGAAAACCAGTTGGAAAACGATCTCGAGCTGCTTTTCGGAAAGGTCCAACAAGAGCAGGAAGAGCTGCTTGAACGCAACGAACAAATTATCGACGAGGAAAAACACTTGTTCCAGAAGATCTTCAGCTCGTACATCGATCCCGAGCCCAAGGGAACCCCAGAAAGCATATTAAAAGGTATAGACCAGCTGACTTTGCGCAGTTCTCAAGTCCATTCTGTGTCTGAAAAAATCAGAGACGACGTCTTCACCATGACGGAAAACGCATTGGGCGCCACGTCGGACTATATACAGAGCATCCCCACCAGCCAGGGAGTCACGGAGTTTCTTCTGAGGGCTTTGGACCGATGGCTCGCACAAGACACTGCATCGAAAAACGAAGTACAAGAGTCGATTTATCTCAACAAAATCCTCAACAGCAAGGGAAAAAGGATCACGGCGAGCCACACGAAGTTCATTGACAAAGTCAAGGCCACCAGTGAAGCACATCCAGAAGAACCATCACTCAACGTCTTTACCCTACCTATCCTAGTCAACCAGTGCATAGCTCGTCTCTCAGAATCCGGAGACAGTGTGCTTGCATTCACGATATTCAGCCTGCTCAAAAGCAACATCCACGTTTATACCACATGTTGCAACCAAAAAACGTTCAATGAGATGATGAAGATTGCGTGGGTGAATACCATGGATCTTTATACAGTGGAAAAACTCTATTTTGAAATGGTGGGAAACGGGTTCACCGGCGACTTGCACACGTTTCACATTCTCAAGAGCATAATTGTGGAGTACTATGGCATGAAAATGGGCAGCAATAACTCGCCCATCTGGTCGCGGCAAGACGATATTCGGGTGGAAAGTTTGGAGAAGAAGTTGGCGACGTTGGCGCGGCAATTGGGATAGCTGACCAAGAGTTCGAGACACAAACTCTTGCGCTTCACATATCCACCAGACTCACATACATCTCGTACCACCACTTCACGTACATCTCGTACACTTCACATGTCTCTCATACTATCATACTATCTACTCTACATGTACATATGCATAATGCTTACTCTCCAATAATCCAAACCAGATTCGCGCAACTAACTATTACAGATCTCGTTACCATCTAGTCATTTCACTTTCTCTTCAGTCGATTCTGGAGAACTAAATGTAATACTTGCACTCGCAGTGCTCGCAATGCTCGCGCTGCGATTACTGCGATTGTCGCTGGTCCCCTGCACACAGCACCCACACTTTCCGTCTCAACTCAACACGAACTTCATGTCAGACTACCTAGGCTTGAACACGCAACAGGCCAGTTCTACGTCTGGAAACGTGTCCACGTCCAGCTCCACGTCCCCCGACTCCAGGGCACGGGCTCTGGGGAACCCAATTATCAAAACAGAGCCGGCAGATAAGCTTCTTTCCAAGTCAGGGGATATCAAAAAGCAGCTTTCTCAGTCACTTTATGGAACCAGCGGGCCCTCAGGCAGCAGCGGCGGCATCTCCAAGCCACATTCGCGGAAAAACAGCGTCATAGCGATGAAATCCGAAGAGGAAAATGATGACGAAGACGATGACGAAGACGGCCAAGGCAACGAACGGAAACGGCGAGACAATATCAATGACAAAATCCAGGAATTGCTCACGTTGATCCCGCCTGAGTTCTTCCAGGAGTCGGCGCCGGTCGCCCTCACAGGGAACCAGGCGTACGACCAAGAAGCAGAAATTACGGCGGCGGTGAAAAATTCTGGCACCAAGGACGGAAAGCCCAATAAGGGCCAGATTCTCACCAAGTCGGTGGAGTACCTCCAGTATCTACAGAACCTAATTGACGAGAATAACCGGAAGGAAGTGGAATTGATTATGAAGTTGCGCAGTCTCCAGGGCCAGCCCAGTACGGGCCCGGTAGGCAATACCAGCGCCGAAAAGGCATTGGGGAAAATCGGAGTGGGGCCGTTGAGCGAGCCGTACTTCAAGCAGATTCTCGTCAACAGTGCCAGCGCCAGCAAGTCTGTGCGTCGCGGGAGCGTGGGATGAGAGCGAGCAGAAAAACCGTGGTTTTTTCTCTTATTCTCTCTTACTTTGGCGGCCGAGACGCTCGCGCTCGTCCGCTTGTTCGTACAACATGTACGCGGGAAGATACTTGTCGCCGCGGGCCAAATACGGATTGGGCACCGTGTTGTCGACGCCGCCCAAACTGGTGTATCCCAAGTCGTACATGTGACAGTAGTCCACGTTGCACCCCACCAAAAAGTCCCATATATCCACATAGTTCCAATGGAGAATCGGGTGTATCCGAAGAAACGACGGCCAGTTGTGGTCTGTCATTTGTTCGTATTCTAAATCCGCTCCGTACGGATCGGTGTATCTGATGCCAACAAAGATGGTTTTGCAATTTTCGTTGATTTCATGCAAGTATTTTTCAAACCCTTGTTTCAACGGTGCTTGAAGAGTCCTATGTTCCAAATGGTAATGAGCCGCCGAGCTGGCAATGAACTGGGCAAGGTCGGGAAACGGCATTTCCGAGTTGATGTAGATGGAATTGAGTTTGTAATCGGGAGGTATACGGTGGGGATCAGTAGTGTATATGCAAGCTAGGACTAGAATGAGCATGACCAAGCAGTCCTTTCCACCGTTGTACGAAATAGCAATCTCGCCAAGTCCATGGCGCTTAACAGCAGTTTGAAGAACTTTTAGCGTCTTTTTGATTTTATTTTTCACTTCGTCTCGACGACTTTTGTCATATTTGTAGAGGCCGTGGCGGGCGGGGACCAGGCCCCAAGGAAGCGTGTCGTTGAGGAAGCCTTGGACTACCTCGTGCGCTTCTCGACATCGCTCGAGAAACGTGGCGGGACTAACACTCATGTCAGCGGTTGTTCGGGAACAAACTGTGAGGTGGGGGCGGCTGTGTGCAGGACAGAAGACCGGGGCATGAAAAGAGATCAGACCAGTAATGGGAGAGTTGGGAATTCTTTCTTCTCTTTTCTTCTTTTTCTTCTTTTTCTCTTCCTTGTCTACTTGTACACAATCTGTACCACAAACTCCTTTGTATCGTGGTCCCAATACCACCAGTAGTCGTCGGACATCTGGTCCATGTCCGGCTTCGCTATCGGCCGATTAGGAATAGCCATAGCGATGTTTTCGTACGGCTCGGCCGAAACAACCAAATAGAGGTACTTTTCGGGGTTCCTCGTGTCCACGGCCTTTTGGTTGAAACCATTGAGTTCATAATACGACATCAAGCGAAACATCGGTTCGTCAATGGCCTTGGGGCATTTCACCGTCACCAAGATTCCCACACGAAAAGTGGACGGATCGCGGATCTTGGTCATTTTGAACCCAGGTTTGCCGATTTTGGTCCATGTCCGCTTGGGAATGGTGTTAATGCTGAGGGAAACCGGTCCTGGAGCTCCAGTGGCTCGCTGGTCAAGCCGCCGTCTCTTTTCAAGATTGAGCTGGTGTTTTCGGCCGCTGAGGTGGGAGATGTAGGATGCTTCGTTGACGTGGGTTGTGGAGCAAAGACGACACTCTAGGATCCCCAAATGGTTGCGAAAGACGTAGGGGTCGGCATCGATGTCTAGGACATGAGTGGTCAAAAGTTCCTGCAAGCGTCTTTTTGTATGGGCGTTTGTCTCGGCGGTATCAGCCACCCCGCCGCCGCCCTTCTTGGCGTTCACGCGGCCGGAGTAGTCCATAGGAAGGAAGAAAAGGAAATGAAAAAGAAACAAAAGATCACAAGCTGATAGCGAGATGCGATGCACCTGAGGTGAGGATGCGCACTCGAGGTCGGCCGGTGCACCGGTGCCGTCGCCGATTTCGCGCGCAGCGCCAACACGTCTTTATGGATTCTCCCCAGCACATAGGCGACATGACCACGTCGTCGATCCAGAACCAGCTCCGAGGGACACATCTCAGCGCCACGTGTCTGACGCTGATCAGCTCGGCTGTTTATGCTGGGCAAAAATTCATCCAATTGAACTTGAAAGTAGGCGAAAACGACGCCAAAACCGACGCCAAAAATGACGCCAAAGACACCATAAACCCCACCATAGTGATTCTCCGGCGGGTCCAGGACTCGTTTGTCAACGTGTCGCAACTATTTGCCATTTTGGTCCGCCTCGGCCATTCCACCCCCGACCAAGTTTCCAGTTTTTTGGCCAACGAAATTCTCTCCAGCTCCCACTACGCCGGCTCCATTGACGGCTCGGTGTTCTACAACGATTTCCGCACCCACGAGAACCCCATGCTCCAGGGCTTGTGGGTGTCGTACGACCGCGCGGTGGCGCTTGCGTTGCGGTTTGATATCTACGAGTTTGCGAAAAAGCTCTTTTTAATCGACGTCCACGACTACGACCGGCTTCCCAAGCAAGAAAAGCGGTCGCTTGCCGATGGCGACGGCGTGGACGTGGCGGCCGGCTCGCCCAAAAAGAGAAAAGCCCTGGACGCCAAGCCGACTTCTGAAAACTCGACCAATAATTCGAAAAATTCGGCCGCGGGGTCGGTGGCCGCGATTTCCATCTCCACAAACTACCCGTTTGCCGAGCCGCCGCTCTCGCTCGACGACAAGAACGACGACTTGGTGTCCTCCATCAAGGCCAAGTACGGCGAGGTGTTCAACAGCGACGTCGCAGCTACCACGGAGTCCATCCACAACATCTTCGAACCCATCATGTCGCGGCACCAGTCCCACCTCTTGTCGGTGACCGATATACCGTTGGACCTGAACGGCAAGACCGCGCTCCACTTTGCTGCCACCTTGGCGGCCACCAACCTCGTCGGCGCATTCGTAGGCTTGGGACTCACGTCCCCCATCCGAGGGACCTCCGACGGAGAAACTCCCTTGGTTTCTGCCATAACCGTCACCAACGCCATGGAAAAGGGCAACTTTTCTACTCTTCTCAAAAACTGGTTGTACCCATGTCTCTGGCTCGTGGACAACCAGCGGCGCTCAGTTCTCCACCACTTGGCATCTCAGGCTTCGGCCAAGCCCGATTCCACCAGGGCCTACACAAACCAGATTATTGACTATATCGTACAAACGGGAGGGCTCAGGCGGTTTTGCGAAGATATCGTGCCTGGCCAGGAAGACACCCACGGCAACACCAGTCTCCACATTGCAGCAGAAACGGAAGCGCGCTGGCTCGTGCAAGTGTTGGTTGAGTTACGGGCCGATGTCAACGTGGCCAACAAACAGGGCATCAAGCCTATCGACTTTGATATCGTGAAAGATGTGGTGAGAGGGTCGTCGGTAGAAAAAGGAGACTATCTTATCGAGCTTATACGTTCTGGGCTTGAGGTGATGGACAAAAACCGCGAGCTTGGAATCCATGACACAGACCCACAAAAACCATCGCAACCGGCCAACGGCCACCCACCATCACAAACGCCCGAGTCGGCTTCTGGCAAGATTTTTAATAGCATACAAGAGCTTCTTGCGTCCACCAGTCAGGAATACGAAGCAGTCATCGAATCGAAGAAACAGCTGGTGAACGAATTGAACAAGGCGCTTCGGGATCTGACCATTGTCACCGCCAACAACCGGTTCATCTCGCGCAAGGTCGCCGACAACTTGGCGTATCTTGACAATCTCAAGCTTCAACTCAACAACATCAACGAAAAAATCACCACCACCAAGCAGGAGGTTCCCGATGCCAATATCAGTGACGACGACGACGCCGATTTCGACGCTGACGAACCGTTCCGGATACGATCTCTCTACGACAAGTTGGGCGAAACGGACGAAATAGACGAACCCAGTCCCGAGATTATCGGCGAGTTACCATCGGCCGCGGTGCTCCAGGCACGGATCAAGGCTTACGAGGACATCAACAGCACCATGGAAACCGAACTCAAGGCATTGACCGACTATAGCCAGCTCACGGCCAAGTTCAAAAAAGTGGTGAGCCACTGCACGGGGGTGCCCATCGACGAGGTGGACGAGTTGTTGGACGGGCTCTTGGACACCGTTGAGGCACAGCAATGATAAACATTTGGGCATGGCCGATAAATACTTTATTATATGGACTATGGTACATTACACTAACCCCTCGTAGGCATTGATGGAGTTTGCTATGGAGGGATCGAGCTTCAGCAACCGCTTGAACTCGTCGAGATTTATGGTATCAGTTTTGGGATCTTTATCAAGAAGCGTGAAGAATTTGGAGGTGCGAGCGTCGGGGGATTTTTCGTCATCGGGGAGGGACACCATGGGTCCTATCATTTTGTATGTGGCAGCCACCACCTCTAGCATGTCGTTGTAGGTTATCTTTCCCGTCTTGCGGTGGTCGTACAATTTGAAACTCCAGTTCATTTTTTGGTCCATGGTCCCTCGGCTGGTGATACTCAATGCGATTATGAACTCCTTGAAGTCGATGTATTTGGAATTATCCACATCGAACACCCGAAACAAGTAGTGGCAGTACTCCACCGGGTCTCCAAAGGGGAAAAATTGTTTGAAAACTTTGGCAAATTCTTCTTCGGAAAGTTGGCCCAGAGGACAGTCTCGCAAGAACCCTTTGTACCATTGCTGGAGCTCACGCTTGTCGAAATACGTGGCCAGCCTGAGCGACCGGAGGTCCTCTTTGGAGAGTTTAGACACCGTTTTGCCCATGGAGAGAAAGTGAACACGAGTGAACGGTAGTGAACGAGTGTGAGGTGCTGTGAGGTCTAGGTAACCGGCTGGTGTGCGGGTGCGGGTGCGGGTTCCTCCCGGTGCGAAACGAAATTCATTGCTTGGTTGGATCAATATGTCTGCTCGTAGAATCGCCGTCAGATGCCTCAATTACGGCAAGCCGCAGAACCCGGCGTACAATGCGTCGCTTTCGATGCGCATAGAGCCCATTAAGCGCACCGGCGAGACCCGGGAGACGAAAAAAGCCCGGTTGGTGTACCAGTCCAGAAAGAGAGGAATTTTGGAAAGTGATTTGTTGCTTTCCCGGTTTGCGAAAAAACACTTGGACAAGCTCAGCGATAGCCAGCTCGACGAGTACGACCAGCTTTTGGACGAGCCGGACTGGGACATCTACTACTGGGCCACCAAGAACTACGACGTGACTCCGCTTCCGGACCGGTGGAGAGACAGCGAAATTTTGAAGATGCTCCAAAAGGATGCTGAGAACAAGGAGCGGGAGATCATGCGCATGCCGGAGTTGTAACCGCCGGCCACTATATACTTATTTATCTTGGGTTTATTTACTTGTATTTAGCTCGCAAAGATACGATAGCGATAATGCGAGTCAAATTGAAAATGCGGAACAAAATGAGAATGCGAGACAAATTGAAAATGCGATATCATTTCGCAATCCTAAACTTATCAATTGCGTCACCAGTTGTTTGAACTATACCAATAGCCAATTGCCATGTCTGTTCCAGAGTCGCTCAGGTCCGACAAGTCGGTGGCGCCGTTCATGGCCCGGGCCCGCGAGCTTGCGGACGTCAACCCGGTGATCTCCTACTATTGCCGTCTCTATGTGCTCGAGTATATTCTCTCCAACAAGCTCCATACCTCCAGTCTGGAAGTGGGCGAGTTCACGGTGGGACTCTTGGACGAAACGGAGGCAATCAAGAACTCCGAGGATGAAAGTGTCCGCAAAGTGTTGAACGATAAGATGCTTCTGATAAGCGCCGTGGTGACGTTTGCCTACAAGCTTTACAATTCGTGTCTTTCCGGGCTCACCACGTACGACGCCACCAAGAAGAGCGCCACTGTGGCCAAAATGAGAGCGGCATTGAATTTCATGACGTTGGTGGGGATGTTTGGAGACGACGGAGGCATTGATTTTGGGCAATTGACGGCGGGCCGAGCAACCACCAATGCTGAATTTTTCAAGCTTCACAATGAAAAGGTCAAGACGCTCAAGTACCAGTTGACAAGGGTGATACGGGACGAGGTCGGCGCCGAGGGCCGGGAGGCGGAAGAGGAGTTGGAAAGAGAGTTGAAGAAGATGAGTGAGCAGGGGGAAAGTGAGTTCAAGGAAGAGGAGAGTGGGCAAGAGGAGAGCGTTTTCAAGGAGCAAGAGAGTGAGCATGAGGAGAGTGTATTCAAGGAGCAAGAGAGTGAGCAAGAGGAGTTTAATGAGCAAGAGAGTGAGCAGGAGTTCAATGAGCAAGAGCCAAACCTGGATCATCTGGATCCAGACCCCGGTTCTTCTTCTCCATCCTCTCCCAAGCTTCCTGGCGCTCCCCACTTTTCCCCAGAGGACGACAGCAGCCTTAGACTTCCCGGCGCTCCCACCTATCTTCCTACCGACGACCTTTCGCATGTTAACAAAGACTCGCCTATCCAAATGTTCACACCAGAAGACGCCAAGAAAGAGGAGCCCAAGCCTGCCAAGCCTGCGCCTGCGCCAGCAAAGCCAGAAAACCCAAGACCTGTTCCCAAGCACAAGGCGCCTGTGACCAAGGAGACCATCAGTGAAATTCTCGATATCAGCGACCACATTAACAAGATCCAGAAACACGCCAAGTTTGCCATTTCGGCCCTCAACTACGACGACTTGGCTACGGCAGAACGGGAATTGGTGGCCGGTTTGGAGATGTTGCGTGCGGCCAAGGCACACAGCCACGCCAATTAGGTGCGAGCAGAGTGAGCAGAGTGAGCCAGTTCGCAGCCAAATAATTCGCACGCTATCGCGCCGCCAGTTCCCGCTAATTCGCACGCCAGTCGTTCGCGGCCCGCTAAGTCGCACCGCACCCCATCGTTCGCAGCCCGCTAATTCGCACCCACAGCCCAATTATTCGCCGTTGGCCGCTGATTGAATCGCGAGTGCGCCGCTCGCTTGTGGCGGCTAAGTGGCCAAGATCATGTGGACCGAACAATAACCCCTACTATCCACTTTTATCCAATTTTATCCACTTTTATCCACTTTTACTGCTATACATCTGTACAACTTTACATCTACTATGTATCTGCTGCCTCCTTCTTCCCTGCCACTTCTTCCCTGCTTCTCTACACGTGCATTTCTCTCTCCCTCACTGGGCGTTACGTAAATCGGTCGTGCGGCGCCATATCTTGGCTCACAACAAATACGGTTCTTATTGTCGTCCACCAACGCAAAAACCTCTCATCTCGTGTTCCCCTCCACGCGGTAGAGATTCTTGCTGCCTACGCCCACCGCAGACCTGCCGTACTCTTTGGAACCGCAAACTCTGGACCCCACTTTTTTTTCCGTTCCCCTATTTGAATTTTCGTCGCCAAAATTTACGGGACTTTTCATTATTGATCCGGTGGACCCTGCTTATTCCACAAACCCACAAATCAAACTGTAGTCGCTCATTCAACCTAGATCCACAACCCCTGGTCTTTCTAGATGCATCTTTCCAAATTAAGATCGGGCAGCTTGTCACCCCGCAAAAAGCACGATCCCCGGCTTTCGCCTGAAAAAGACCACTTCGATGAATTGTCACCAGAACTCGTTCCCATTGTCACCCTCATGTCGTCCCAGGCCCACCGCCGTTACCATGAGGGAATTTTCATGCTTTACTACGATTTGAATGGCGATGGAAAACCGGCGGACCGCGAGTGGAAAGAAGTTTATGGTATTTTAACCGGCAACCAGTTGGCATACTGGGACGCCGCCCACTTGGCGGAGTACCGCACAAACCCAGAGGCGCTTTTGGAAACCTCGGCCAAGCCCAATTATATCAATTTCACCGATTCCGTGTACAACGCCATGAAGACGCTTCCGGCCGCAAAACAGAACCTAGACAATGTGATTATCGTGTCCACCACCTTGAAAAACCGCTACATCATCCAATTGAAGTCGTACAATGAACTAGTCAACTGGTATCTTGCGCTTCGTCTTGCCTCGTACGAATACCAATCTCTCCAGGAAGCCTATACTGCCGCTCTTCTTTCGGCCAGAGGCTCCCGGCTCCTGGATATCCGCACGGTGTTGGCCGAGAAAAGATTCGACCACGAAGACTGGGTGTCCATCCGTTACGGATCAGGTATGGCTTGGAAACGGTGCTATGCCGTGGTGCAACCGTCCATGTCGAAAAAGAAGAGTTTCACTCCTGGCCGGATTTTGTTCTTTGAAAACGAACAGAAGAAGAAAAAACAACTTATGGCCGTCGTCTCGAACGCCTCGTCTGTCACTGCCGTGTTTCCTCAATCCCACATGTTGATCGACCACAGTACGATGTTGAAACTCGAAGGATTCATCAACTTCAAAACCCCGTCTCTCTCGACCAAAACTTCCAAAAAGTCAGTTGACGACTTCAAGAACACCTCCATCTTCCTTATGCCCGAACAGCATTCGTCTGTGCCCGGTTTTGATACCTTGATCAGGTTCCTCATTCCCTTGCTCGACTCTTTTGGTTTGT
Source organism: Meyerozyma sp. JA9 (assembly GCA_003676015.1). Lineage (NCBI taxonomy): Eukaryota > Fungi > Ascomycota > Pichiomycetes > Serinales > Debaryomycetaceae > Meyerozyma > Meyerozyma sp. JA9. Next base: position 40,675 of record NSDU01000020.1, on the reverse strand, counting down.
ATGGACGTCCGAAGAGACTCAAGGCAGACAGAATCGACCCCGAATCACTTCTTTTTGGTCTTCCTACTCTTCCTCGAGTTCATTACCTTGAGCTATCTGACCTCGACTCGTTTGCGCAAAGCGACAGTATGTTCTCCTGGGACGTCAAGCAATGGACCTCCAACCTCAAGGCGATCATGAAGGCCAAGTTGGACCGTGGATATGAAGGATGTGGCAGTGACCGCGGTGTCGCCGGTGCCGTCAGCTCGCTTTCAAGTCCCAGAATGGCCAGCACCAGTTCCGGCAGTACGGGCACTCGAAGCGCAAGCAGCAGCGTTTCACGTCCAGTTCCTCCACCCAAGCAGTCCTACGATCGTGGCTCGTCTCGGAGCGGCAGTTCTGACCGTTTGGCGGGCGGTATCAGCTCCGATCTGTTACCCCAAACCTCTTCCATCAACAAGAATTACAACAATCTCAAGATCCAAACTCCTGGGACTATGCCTGGAAGTAATGGAATGGCCGCTGCAGCAGGTAGTGTTGCTGCCGGTACTGCGTTGGCTGCTAGTAGTCTCAATGCTCCGGCTTCCACCAACCAGCACAAGTCGGTCGAACTAGCAGACATATACCAGAAGTACCTGACGCTCAAGACACCTTCCGATCAGTTCAGAACCGACCGCAACGAGCTTCTTGACAAATCCCCAGAGCGGTTTGAAGAGTCGGATCTTCCTGCTGCTTTCCAATCGATGCATTTGGCCGATAAGTCTGTGGGATCCTATCCCAAAGAGGACATTGCTTTCAGCGACGACGACGACGAGGAGGGCAGTGCGCTTGAGGTTCCTATCTATGGTAAGCGTGACAGCAGCTACTCTTCTGTCCAGTCACCAACGACTCAGTATAACGAGTTCAACCGCCAGTACGCTTCAGCTGTTGATCACAAGAAGGGCCCGTTGCAAAACGTCCATTATGGCCTGGATGACAGCTTCGAGTCGACGCCTCCACCTCCTCCTGCTCATGCTACTGCGATTACTCAGTCAAAACCTTCTTTGAATCTCTCACTGAATATTAACAATGTTCCCCAAGGGACACCGGAGACAGCCAAGGGAGACCATTTATCGATTCACTCACAATCTGCTGCCAGTGGGCACTCTTCGCCTTACTCTGAAGAAGGCGATAAGAAGCACGATGTGTACGATCCTCCTTATCAGTCGAGCAGTATGGGCAAAGTACCAAAGTTACCCCCTGTGGGAAAACCAAAGTACATTACTTCACCAAACATGTCGCAGAATCTACCTTCGTTCCAGGTTGATGAAGAGCAACCCCGTCCAGCGCAAGAGTTACACGTGCAACGGTCGAGGCCACAGCAACAGCCTCAGCAACAGCAACAGGCTCAGCAGCAGCACTTTCAACAACCCCAGTCTTCTCGGCCCGTGAGATCTGCTGCTGCTGCCCCGATGCCCTCGGCAAGACACGCTCGTCCAGATGCTGAAATTGTACCGCAAGCTCCTCCGCAGAAGAAGGAGTATCCTCAATCGCTGCAATTTGGGTACCAGCCTCAGCCTCAGCCTCAACCAGCACCGAAGGCTCATGGGAAGCCGGTTCCAGGATATCCCCAAAACTATTCGCAGCCATTCTCTCAGCCTCCACCGCAGGCTTATGGCCAGCCAGCTCAACCAGCTCATGGCCAACCAGCTTACAGTCAACCTTTTGGCCAACCGGGCTATGCCCAGCCAGCTTATGGACAGCCTATCTCCCCAAACTATCCCCAGCACCAGCAGCCACTGGGACACCACGGGCATAGAAAGCCGCCTGCAAACTATGGAATTCCCCCATCCGCTAGTTACCAAAGCATGCCTCAGCAGCGGCCACAGCAGTACCAAGGTATTCCGCCATCTACCAGTTACAGGCAATACCCGCAACCTGCCAATCCTTCTGCTATGAGATCGTACAGCAATCCAGGCCAGCAGCAATACCAGTACCAATACCAAGCCCAGGGCCAACCTCGGCCACCTAACCCTGGCCAACCGCCTCAGAATCCAAGCCAGCAGCCTCAACATCCTGGCCACCATCAGCCGCAACATGGACGGCAGTTTTAGCTTGGACCAAGGCAATTGTGTGACTTTTTATCAATGTGCAATTATTGTATTATACCAATCTATATATATCAGCTTTTAGTGTAGTGCCTTGAGACACATGGACGGCACCATTCCTTCCGTGTTAGTTCCTGGCCGCGAATTTACCGGCATCACCATCTTGACAAAACTCCATCCGTCGGTGTGCTCTTTGATAAGGCGCACCACATCTCCAACTTCTACCGTCAATTCGTCAAAGAGTTTTTTGTTGTATGGTCTTTGCACTAACCTTGCGGCTGTAGTGACAGTTTTGGGGTCTAATTTGGGCACTACTTGCTCCATATCTGGAAGACTGTTCTGGGTAGATGGCACTTCAGGTAGTGGTTTTTCAAGTTCTGTTTTCAAATTAAAACGTCTTAGAATGAAGGGAGAAACACCAGCCAGTTTGTCGCTTCGTCCATTAATAGGGAACAAAGCACTATCGCGAATAGACCTACCAACACGATCAAAAACCGCCCGCACAGATTTTCGTTTCGACATGTTTTCGTCGTGAACTCTGGTGGTTTCCGAGTCTTCCCGCTTGAGTTCAGAACCGGAATAGGTAATGAACTGGCCATCACGTTGTTGAAGAGAAAGGCCCTTTTTTGCATTGCGCCGGGTTATATAGTACCAGCCCAATATTCCCACAACGAACAATGAGATGATTGCAATGGGCAAGCCAACAGAAAGACCCAACCTCAACAGATTGTCGTCCCGCAAAGAATTGGAGCCTTTGGAGTTTCCTGACAGCCCGATGGTAGATGCCAGACTATGATGAGATGTGACGGAGGCCCTTGAGGTTGAAGACTTGGTAGTCAGCAGGGAAGCTTCTGAACTTGAGGTGCTTGAAGTGGCCGTTGGGCTAGCCTTTTGGCTGGCAGTTCGGCTCGAGGGAGCGACTGTGAGGGTGGCTGTAGTGACATTTGGTATTGTAATCACCGTCTTGTGTCCACCAGCCAGAGACGATGAGTCCAATGTGAACGTGGACGTTACTGTGAGGAGAATGGTGTAGTCTGTGTCTGTGGGCATGGAGTTCGGAGGAGACAGAGTGGGTTTTGTTTTTATACTTGGTCTGTTTCAAGTGTGTTGCAGGTGTTTCAGAACTGGACAGAGGCGTTTTGCGCCGGGAAACGTCCGTAATCCACACCCTATAAGCTGAGTCACAGTGGAAACACCGTGAGCGCAGAATTGTGAAACGCCGGTTTGGTTCAGGCTTGTTTGAGGCTTGTTTAAGGGTGTTTCAGTTGTTGTGGAGCGGCAACACCTCTCCCTCCTCTGCAACCTTGTTGGAGTCTTCGCTGAAAACACCGTAAAAATACCGGTGGTAGACTGTGGACGACATCACCACGCCTAGGGTTGTTCCAAGAACGATATCCATAAAATGGTGTCTGTAATCTTGGGTTCGGCTCAAGGCGATGTAGCTTGAAAGAAGAAGCGGCAACGAGCACGCCAACGTCAAGTAAATGGGCTGTCTTTTGACAAAAACCTGTGTCTGCCCATAGAGCCACAACGTCAAATACACCATTCCAGCAAACGAAATGGACGAGTGGCCCGAAGGTGTGGATCTCATTCCGTCGATCAACACCCCAATTCCCAACGGGGACGTGCACACATCGACGCCCACCAACTGGTGGACTGGGGTTCCCTCCTTGGCGCCACAGCGAGCAAGGAAATCGGGCCGCGGGCGTGCTATCCAGTTTTTAAGGATATCGGTGACGGTTCCAGAAATCGCCAACGAGAGTAAAAGGCCCAAAAGTGAAACCTGAATAAGATGAAGCTGGTCGTTGCTCAACCTGAAGTTGCGAGTCTTGACGAGGACACTTCCTAGAATCACCACCGTGGGCACTATGGCCGAAAGAAGTATGCAAGCGATTCCTGACACTCGTTCGTGGACTGCGAAAGGATGTTGAATTGTGGGATCGTCCAAAGAAAATTGACGGAAAAACGGCCTTGCATGCTCAGCGACCACAAAAAAGTATACTAGAATGGACAAGCCGCACACCCAATCGAGCTGGTACCTCCTGAAGGAGGAACTATTGAGATAAGTGAACATTGGTGAATCGACAAAAAAGTGCGCGAAACTACACTTGGCTGCGAAATGCATCTCTACACCGGTTCCTGGGAGGACTCTATTTTCTATCTACTGAAACTGTCCGCCGTCGCCAAACGGATTGAAGCTGGAGGCTATCGCCGACGGCTGTTTTGGTCTATAATTATGTGCTCTTGTTTCGTACATGCCACGGGAGCCTGCATCTTGGTCGTGTTTGTTGAACCCGTAAAAGTTACCGTTGACTTCATTGTTCACATGGTGGATCAAATTTAGCAAGTTTCTCAGGTGGAAGTACTCTGGCGAGGCTACTCGCTCAAGGTCGTCGAGAGAAAACGTGGCCACCTCTTCATTGGACAACTCGTACTCGCGAGGAATCAGGTTGACCACCTTGGTAACGTTAGGAACTCCACTGGTACCATCGGCCATGGTGATGTAAGTCTCTGGTTTGTCGTAGGGCAACACGGCGCAAAGCCAGATCCGGGTCTTGTAAATTTTGAACAACTCTTTGATCAAGCCTCTAAAGTCTATTCTCTTGAACCCAGCAAAGTAGTAGAAAATCAACTTTTTGAAATCAAACTGATACTCGACGTTGATCAACTGGAGATCGTGGTTCAAGTTCAACTCTTTGATCTTGTTGTAGCAGGTTACAAAAGCCTTTTTTTCTTCAAGAAATTTGCTGCTCAACTTCTGTACTTCCTTCGGGGTTGCGAGGCGCAACACTTGCTTGGTGGGCAACGTTATAATAAATTCATTATCTTCATTGGAAGGCGAATTGATGATGGTGGACGCATCCATGGACGTGGAATGGGTGCCACCGCAATTTTTCTTGGACGACGTCTGTTTTTGGTGACCATCGTAGATAGTGAGAGATTTTAGGTGTTCTAGTTTCTTCAAGAAATTGAACAAGATGGCGAAATTGAGGCTCACCAACGGCTCCAAAATCATCACCAAGTCTTTACCGCGGTCCCCATCCACTACCACCAAGTCGTTCTTTCGCAACGAGATGTTGGAGCTATTGGGGTACGATAGCAAGTCGAACTTGCCGTTTTTGTTGATCACAAGACACAAGAGCTTGTGGTTGAACGTGAGATTGTTCAAGTTTTTGATAAACGTAATCATTCTCATTATTTGCGGCTTGTTGAGCAACGCTTCGATTTGCGAGATTATCACCGCAGTGGTGTCGACGTTCTGGAAATATTTGCTAGCCTTCAGGTACAACTGTTGGAGTTCCGGAGACGCCAGGATGTACTGGTCGTTGAGGAGAAGGCCGTTTTCCAAGCTGACGCCGTTGGGTCCGTGGGGTCCGCTACCAGGGGCGCTACCAGGGGCGCTACCAGGTCCAAGTCCATGTCCGGTTCCAGGGCCGAGGGGGCTGGCCGAGTGGTTCAAATTGAGTTCCGGAGGATTGGGGGCAAGCAGGCTCTGAAACTCCACGAGCTGGCTGGGTCGGCGCTGTTGGAAGTCGGAGAAATTGGCGTTCAAGTTAAAGTTGGTGAACGAGTCGTTGAGCATGTCGAGGTTGAACCGGTGGTTGTTGTAGTTGTTCACCGCGGCAAACGTCGCCAACGAGTTTTTCGAGGCGAACCCGCCTCCCGGCATGGAGATGGGCGGGTCGGATCTGGTGAACGACTCGGCAGCGTAGCTGGGACGTCTGGACGAAATGGTGCCGATTCCGCCCTGGAGTTCGAGCGGCAAGTTGAAGGAGTCATGGCCAAAAGAGCCGGTGGAGGGGCCAAAATGGGGCGAGAACTGGCTCTGTGGGTAAGGTTCCGCCACCGGTCTGGACGTGGGGGAGTGGCTGAGGCTGGGGTCGAGGGATGCCAAGCGGTTGTAGAGGAGATCGTAGTCGTTTTGGTGGTGGAGATTGGCGTTTTGGTTTTCCTGGTTGTGCTTGTCCGGGGGCGGGCCTAGAAAGTCTGGGTAGCTGAAGTTCATGGGATGGTGAGGTGGTGTTCAATGGTGAGGTGGTGTTCAGTTCTTTTTTCAGTGGTGTTCTTTTCAGTGGTGTTCAGTGTTCAAGTCTGGTTTAGTCAGTCTGGTTAGCCAGTGTGGTTAGCCAGGTATTTGTGGTTGTTTGTCGGTTGGGACCTGAAACTCCGATTACCAGCAATAAAGTGCGTGAATGACGATTTTAGTCTGGGGACGTTGGTGTAAGATCTCGTCTGGGTACAGTCCGCGCGAGAAGAGGCGTGGAACGAAGCAAGGTAAAGAGCAAATAATGTAATGCAATAATGTAAAGCAAATAATGTGAAAGCAAAATTAAAGTAAAGCAAAGCAAAGAAAGTAAAGTAGATATGGTCAATGGACGCGAATCAGCTGAATGAATGTGACTGAACGTGCAGGGTGTCGGGTTTCCCCGCGGTCGTCATGCTCACCACCCTGTATGACGTAATGTCGACGACGCCAAACCACTATGCAGCCCGGGGGCTGTATGCCGGACTGCAAACCTTCCATACGTCAGGCGATGAAATGGCGCCAGGATTGTGGGGTGGAAAATTGCAATTGTGTGCCGGGGAACTGTGGTGCAATGGGATGGGCTCAAGTGGGCCAATTGAGTGTGGATTTGCATCAGCGACTGGATTGCGGAAAATGTGGGGACAGTTGGATCCCGCGGTTCCCCGCAAACGGTTCGCTGCAGGCGACAACTGGTGTACTGGGGGAGGGTGAGCGAAGAAATGAACGAACTTGGAAGAGGAAAAAACGAATTTCTGAAACGAAAAGTGATTTCTATGTACACTGCATACTCTGGACCAGGTCTCTCAATCTACATACCGCCTCTCACCTCTTTAATCTTCGGCTCCTGCCCAACTTCACTTCTCCTATATCTTCACCTCCGTCCCAACTTCACCTCCTTATTTTCACCTCCTTATCTTCACCTCCTTATCTTCTTCACCTAATCAGTGGTCTTTCTCGCAAACCCGGTGCCTGCCCTGGGTGGGTAATTGGGGTCAGTCGAGTCGTCCACCGGCTCACATGTGCACCACTTATCTTTGGGGGTGACATCCATAACCGAACTGATGTGCTTACCACATCCAATCCACGACTTGTTGTCTGAGTTAGCGGAAAGCAGGAAAGCAATGTGAAGCAATGCGCGTTACTTACGACAAATGGAACAAATTTCTGCTCTGCACATTCTAATTAACCTTGGAAGTTACGAGGAGAATCGCACTGATTTAAATTCGCACCGCAACCGCGGCCGATTGGCCGATAATCGCACGGCCGCGGTAGCGGTAAGCGGTTATGTCACGACGGCTCTGCTTCGCACATTGTCTGCTTGGTTGTCTTGCCCTGGCTCAAAAGCCTTGCTCTGGTTTTTTCTCTGGTTTCATTCTTTGTTTCTAGTTTCACCTTGTCTTGCTCCGCTTTCTACTTCACTTTCTGCTTCGCTTGTTGCTTGCTTTCATCCTTTTCTTTCTTCTCGACCTCTCTGCCTTATCTTCTACACCTTTCATCAATCTCTGCATTCCTATATACTTCCTCCAACCTGCTCACGGTGCGCCTCGATGACGTCTCCATCCTCCAACTCCAACAGATCCGGCGTGTTGTCTGGTCCCACTCGTGCTCCGTCAATTAAAAATCTAATGGTATCCATGCTCTTTCCTTGTCTTTTACAAAATGCTTCCATCAATCTTCTCATAGGAGTTGTTCTCTTGATTTTGAAAAAGATCTCGGCCGAGCCGTCCGACACCTTGAGGTTTATATGGGTGTTGTCGGGCTTTTCTTCCTTGGGCTGTTCTGAGTCGGACATGATGTGTTATGAAAAGACAAATTGCCATCCCTAAGGCGAGCACCGGTACACCCACGACATCGGTGAGAAGACGAGCCAGAAAAGGAAAAGAGTAACAAATCGGGATCAGAAAGGAAGAACGAATTTCTTATCGGCGCCTTGGAGTCATTGGATTTAGCGCATTGCTCCTCACTCAATGCCAAGTGACACAGTTGACATATCATGTCTCTTTCCTGCATATGTCCCTGGTTCCGTACGGCTGCAAATCCATCAAGTACATTATATTGCAGCTAAGGCTTATATTCTACTATTCTCTTGCTTTCTCCTTTTTCTGATCCCTGGTCCTCCTTACTTTTTTTTCCCTTGTCTTTTTTCGTTATTCTCCTTTCGTTCTCTGTTTCGTTTCCACCTTGTTTCACCATGTTTCACCTTTTCCTTAAATACCTTTTTTTTCCCTCCTTATCCATGGCTCCCCGTTACTACCTCACCTTGTCCCAGGTATGCTCCCAGGTATGGTGCAACAAGTACTCAATCGTCTTGGTCTTGTTGGCTGTTAAAGTGTACACTTTTCTGCTCGTTCTTCGCCTGACTTTGGACCATCTCGTGGACCTTGTGGATACAATAAATGTGTCTCTAGACCACTTGGCATCCACCGCTACCACTATTCCCGCTCAATTGACCCAATTGACCAATAAATTGCTAGCAGAACAGTTGCAACAACTAAAATCAAACTTAAAACTCAGTCTTTTGCTTTTGGTATCAGTGATAAGAGCACTCATTGGCTTTTATATGGAGATCTTCTTGGGCACTTTCACCTGCTTATTGGACGCAGCCGCCCAGTCCTCCGTCGACTTCGCTCTAGACTCGGCTCAGGCCACTTTAAAGGGCTTGAACACCACTATTGTAGCGGTGACTTCTGAGGTGGAGTCTGGTCTCGAAGCCTTATCGTCGTTTATTGAAAATAGTATCAATACCGTCCTGAGTTTGTTTTCAAGCAACGACAAGCCTTCGGTGAGCTCCATTAATTTATCGTTGGGCAAATTGCGCAATTTGCAAATCCCCGGCTCGGTCACCGACGAGTTGGACTCGTTTCGGCTCAACTTTGACGAATTTGACCATTTGAAAAATTCCACTATAAATCTCATCACGGCTCCCCTAACCCATTTTGATAGAACTGTTAGCGGCCTGGACCTCTTTGGACCCATGAACTCGTCCAAAATGGCTGTTGCAAACTACAACTCATCGGCTGCAAAAAACGTCACTTTTGATCTCACCGAAGTGAAAAATTCAATTGGCGATTTTAAAGACGACGCTGCAAAACTGGCATCGATTATGATGATAGTGTTGGTGTCGCTTTCCGTAATGGCTATGATAGCCTTGGTTCTTATGGAAAGGAGAAATTTTGTAAAAAGGGACAATTTCGTGATTTCGGTGCGTGAAAAATCTCTGCCTTTGGCAATAGGTAATGCGTTGGAAACTTACCAAAATCGTACAATTCACTATATGGCTAAACTTAAACTCAACCCGAGGTACTATTGGATCTGCAACTACCTAACTTCCAAGTATGCCATGGTGGGACTTGGCATAGGACTCGTTGGGGTCTTATCCTTTATTCTCCAATACTGTCTTTTGCTCAGTGTGGAAAATAAGCTCCAAAACCTCATTGGCACCGTTTCGTCTCCAGAACAAACCAAGCAGCTCCAGGCGTCTCTTTCTCAGTATACAGCGCAAACCAACAATTATATTAAAGATCAGTCCAAAACTCTCAATGAAAACGTCTTGGGCTGGTATATGAAGGCATCCACCAACGTCAACGACACCCTGACCGAAATTCTCAACCAAATCAACCTGACGATACACACTGTTACTGGCAACACGCCATTGTCGAAACCTTTTGAAGTGGTTGTGTACTGTGTGATCGGCCGCAAATTAATCGCTGTGACAGAAGGTATAACTTGGCTTAATGAGCACTTGGTTATCGATTTACCACAACTCCCAGTCGACTTGTTCAAAGATGTCACCGAAACTGTTCCTCTTCGATATGGCAAACAGCTCGAGAGCCAGATGGTGAAAGCCACAAACCTGCTAGAACAAATGCTTTTCATTGAACTCTATGTAGCATTAGGGTTTGTCGGGATCTGGGTGATTTTTATAGTGATGGGCATAATCATGATGGTGATTCCAAGAAAGAGAACCATAGGCAGCCCGAAACTATTGACGGCGACAGAGAAGGAGGAGTACATCTTTCCCCTTTCAAGCTTCAACACCAGCCTGAGCGTTTATAGCACCTTGAATGGTAGACCTACTTCTTGATAGGAGCTGGTTTCTTCCAGAAATACTGCTTGTGGGTTCTGCGGCAGGCACGTAGTCCGCCATGGCCCCTAATGGTTTGCACCAATGTGGGCCGTTCCTTGTCATCATCGTTCTCGGGCATATAGTAGTATTCCTCTTCCAAGGGCTTACCAGCGGCATCCTTTCCTTCTCTATGGATCACACCAATGCATTTCACATGATGAAGGATGGTTCTCAACTGGATCAACTCCAAGTTTCCTGTCAATACGCTGATGGAAAGGAGAAACGAAGCCGGGGTAGAAGACAACCTGGAAAATGCAAGATGATTGGTGAGCACGTTTTCGATTTCCGCCCGATTTTTGAGCGACTTGACACTGTTCTCGTCGATCTCCACATCCTGGATCGTGGATGGGATGGTCTTCTTTTTCTTTTTGGCCTGGGGCTCCTCGGACCGAGCCCGACGCTTTTTGAGATTAGGTGTTTTCGGAGTGGAATTGGACGATTTGTGCACGTTGGTGATATCGCCCAACGGAGTCAGTGGGCGGGACTTGGCAGGGAGAGGCGTGGATTCTTCGGAGGTGATTTTGAACCCAGATTTGGCTGGGGTGGTGGGGGTTGGTTTCAACGGGGTTCCAAGCGGAGTGCTTTCCGCAACGGCAGCATGGTTCTCGTGGTGCAGCTGCACAAGAACCGGAGTTTCCTCGTCTGTTTCGTTGTCGTCGTCCGGATTCAACAACACAAGCGAGCCTCGGATCTCAATTAGGATGTTGGCCAACCGAGGCAACGTCACGGTTTCGTCACGGTTCACGACAAATTCCGTATGGTTAGCATCCAACACCACCGATTTTCTCGTGGCTGGTTCCAACCGATCCGCATCAAGCACCTTGCCCTTATTTTCCAATAATATGTAGTCGTTTTTGCGATTGGTTGCAAATACCAAACACGGGCGCGGGATTCTCATGGCAAACCCATTGAAACCGAGGCATTGGAGCACGATCTGCTGCTCACTATAAGACGCCTTGATGTGGGTACGGGATATGGTTCTGTTTTTGCAGTCCACTTGGAAATCGCTCGACTGCTTGGAGCGGCCGATGGTCAAATGGGTCGCACCAGAAACCAATGGCACTCGAAGAACAGCGTCTTGCGGGTCAATTATATTGAAATCCTTGTTCTTTTTCGACTCAATTCCACTGTAGTCACTGTTTTGTTTCGGCTCAACCGACCTACACCTGGTGGGGGACGGAGTTCCGGTGGTAGACGAAGGGTGGGGGGTTGGATAGATGGGTTCCGGTTCTTTGAAAACGAGTCTTTTGGGAGCAAAAGGATGGTCCACTTCGCGACGCGAGTCGACCAACGGCGACGAGGGTGGAAACTGGGACATCTGGGAGGAAAAAATGGGAAAAAGTTGGAAAAAGTTGGAAACAAAAACCTGGAAATGAGCCCGAGATGTTTGTTTGTTACGCGACGCGAAACACGGCGGTACAGATCCTGCAGGCGACGATCGAGCAGCGGCCTGCGGGCAGATTCTTGGTGGTTGGGCGGCAAAGTGGTGGTTGGATCGTTTTGTGTTCGGGCTTCGGGGCTCTGCCCTAGTGACCATAGCGTGACAACCCTTCCTGTATGTGATCTCCTGCACACTGCCTCTCCCGCACGGTGAAACTTTTGTGAAAATTTTCTACCATAGATACATAGACATCAACCATGGGTAGTATGTATACTTCAACCACGCAACAAAAACGAGACTTTCCACTCCCTCTGGCCAAAGGCATACCAGCTCTTTGTTTCCAGCCCGGAAAGTAATGGTCTACAATGCTTCAGCTACTAACATTCAGAGGGTACTCCATCTTTAGGTAAACGTCACAACAAGTCCCACACTTTGTGTAACAGATGCGGTAAGCGTTCATTCCACATTCAAAAGAAGACCTGTGCTTCTTGTGGATACCCAGCCGCCAAGATGAGATCGTACAACTGGGGCCAAAAGGCTAAGAGAAGAAGAACCACCGGTTCCGGACGTATGGCTTACTTGAAGCACGTTTCCAGAAGATTCAAGAACGGATTCCAATCCGGTGTTGCCAAGCCTCAGACCGAGTAAATTAATACGACTAGTCAATACATTGTAACATAAACGGTGTAGAACATAGAATTATACAATTGGGTCACATCACCAAGTCCATCTCGTCAAAGCGGGGCTCCTCGTAGTTCATGTTAAAGTACAAGTTGTCGGCCTCCTCGTGGGTCACACATGGCTCCAAGATCTCGCGAGCCAATTCGATGATTTCTGGCTCGTAGGGAAATTCAAGACCATTCGCAAATTCGCTTTCGACATCGGCCATGTCTTCGACTCCATCGCTGTGACCCAATTGTCGGGCTCTCTGCTCACACCAGTAGTTGTATATAGTTCCTGTGTAATTCATTTGCCTAGCATGGCTTAAAAGTTGGTAGGCATCGACCGACAACGAGTCGCTACCGAATGCGATTCGCAGAAGAATCACAAATACTTCATACATGGTTTCTGGGTAAACCACATTGGTGATGGTTTTTGCTTCTGTCGCTATGTGGTGTAGCACTCGTACCAACGTGGAAATAATCCGAACTCGAATGTGTACTGTGGGTGCTCGTGGTGAGTTCATAATGAGACCTTGCTCCAAGCCAATGTACCGTACAATGGACTTCAAGTATTCATTATTCTGGAATAGCTGGGTGCTTCCCTTGGTCACAATATGGCCCTCAATCATGGTAGCAACCCGCAATCTCAAGTAGAGAAGGTGCAATTCGTGGTTGTTCTCCACAGTCACCGCCAGTTCTTGGTGCAAAGTTTGTGGAATTGGACAGGGAATAAGAACCATAGACTCTTGTAGAAACGTCTCCAGCTCCGGAACAGTGGCCTCGACCTTTGCCAAGTCGCTATTGTTGCCGAGCAGTCGATTGAGTCCGTAGAACTTGAAGTCTTCTTTGATGGGAATGTCAATCAAGAACACCTTTAAAAGAGAGCTCACAATGGCGTCGTTTTTCACCGCCTGGTTATCAAAGGCAAATCCCAGCTCTGTGATCGACGAAATCAACATTTCCACCACACTATACACGAGGTTGATTTGTGTAGTATTCATGAACCGCTCACTAATTTCCGGGAGACACAACTTGAACAATTGCACCATTTGTGGTTCCTGCCACAAGCTGGTGGAGAATTCGGTGTCAAATACCGTAGCCACATAGACGATTCTCTCCATTATATCAAAGCAGCATATCAACGAAAACTTTTGAAGCACCATCACCTGTAGTGCTACGTTGTGGTAGTTTATTATATCGTCTTGATCCTGGCTGGAGTCAAGAAGAAATGCAAAATTGATGGCTATCAGACAGATTTTAGGAACTAGCAACCGAATGGTTTCCTTGTTGAGAGCCGAAGAACGAAAGATGAGGCAAGCGTACACGAGACTAAGCAAGAATGGAACGCTGGTGATGATTTGGTGCGCAATTACATCCTCCACTAGCTCACACATGGTGATGGAAAACTCGTGGATGAGAGAATCAAGCCGCAACGCTTTCTTGGTCATAAGAAATTCTGTCACTGCCGTGGAGATTGGCTGTTTTTTGTGGAGCACAAAGTCCCGAATACGCACCTCTCGGTTGAGGTACACCTTGCTCAAGTACGAAACAGTGGTTCTTTTGGATCCGTTGATGCAGTGGTTCCACAAGTGGTCTTCGAGAAGCGATGCGTCGTTGTCGATTTTGATCACTTTTTGCGGCACCAATGGCCGGGGAGAAGACTCGCCACGGGGGTCTTCGCGGTACTGACCTGAGCCCGCAATTGAGTGTTTTGGGTCCGAAACCTTGGGACTTTTCAGCTGAGTTGATGGAGTCGCAAGTGCACTATTTGCACCAATTGCGCCCGAAAAAGCCATATTTGCCGTCTGCGACTCGCTCACCTTTCGTCGTTTCAACGCCACCGACGTGGCCCTCAATTCGTTGTTCAAAAACTTTCGTTCGTCTTCCAACAGTTGCACGGCGGCGCGGAGCAGTTCCACCTGTCCATCTTTGTTGTGTTTTTCAAGAGCCAAGGACTCCCGGAGTCTGGCCACTTCGTCGCGGGACGTGTTCTGGAGCTGCTGGAGCTGTGCACGGAGAATGGAAACTTCTCCCTCGGCTTTGTAAAGGCGATTTTGAAGCGACGGTCCGGCATCGCCAGCACTGTTTTCACTGTGAGGAAGCGAGTTGAGCTTTTTATGTAAAGCGGACGCGTTCTGCGTTTCCGCAGCAACCAAAGCCTTCAAAATGTCGTCGTCATCGTCGTCAAAATCGTCATCCGACGTCATTGCAGCCAGAAACGGTGTAGCGCTGGTGTTAGATCGAGTCGCATCGCTTATCACCTGTCCTGCAGAGAGGCCCATTTCTTCCGATAAATTTTTCAAGCCCACAAGACACTCACATATGGCACAACAAGAAAAGGACAGTGCGGTTCCTTCGGCTCCTCCGGCCTCGCTCGTTCCAGAGCAGCCCGCAGTGCTCAGCTCCAAAGACAAAACGACAAAAAGACTCATTGTAGTGTTGAGTCAGGCATGTTTAGAGACCCACAAGGTGAGCACCAATGGCCCCGGTGGAGATAAATATGCCTTGTTGAACTGTGACGACCACCAGGGATTGCTCCGGAAGATGGGCCGTGACATAGCAGAAGCCCGGCCCGATATCACCCACCAATGCCTTTTGACGTTGTTGGATTCGCCCATCAATAAAGCTGGAAAGCTCCAAGTTTACATCCAAACCGCCCGCGGGGTGTTAGTGGAGGTGAACCCCAGTGTCAGAATACCCAGAACGTTCAAGCGGTTCTCGGGGTTGATGGTGCAGTTGCTTCACAAGTTGAGCATTCGCTCGGTCAACTCGGAGGAGAAGCTCTTGAAGGTGATCAAAAACCCCATAACCGACCACTTGCCCACCAAATGCAGAAAGATAACCCTTTCCTACGACGCTGAGATCCAAAACGTACAGACCTATATAAAAAAATTGGACGACGACGAGAGTATCTGTGTGTTCGTCGGAGCGATGGCCCGAGGTAAGGATAATTTTGCTGATGAGTACGTGGACGAGAAAATCGGACTTTCCAACTATCCGTTGTCGGCGTCGGTGGCATGTTCCAAGTTCTGCCACGGCTGCGAGGACGTATGGGGTATCATTTAATTTAATGCATATGATGGCTATTGTAGCGCAACTTTGACAGGTAACGGCGCGGCTGCAAAAAATGCGAACCGCAGACACAAACACAAACTCAATCTTCTTCATTCTCAATGTCAAGCTACTTACAGGCTGTTGCTGTTCACAGCTTAACGTGTGCACTCACTGCTGGAAACTTCACTTTGGACTTGGTGGGCTTAAAGCGTGTTCTTGGTATGAGAATCTACTCTGGCACCACGGTTCCGTTGTCGGCGCTGTCGTTTCGCTACTATTTGCGAGCTGACCGCAAAGACGCCCTGAGGGTGATCAACATCTTTGACGCCCAGGGCAACCAGGTGTACTCCATTGAACGGATATCCAGCTACAATCCGGTTTGGAGTTTGTTCACCTACCCTCAACGTTGCGAAGTTGCAACCATTAACACTGGGTTCCTCGCCAGAGCCGTCGACTTCCATAACAAACCAGGAATGACCCACCGTGACGTGACGTCGGAATACGGGCTTGGAGGGTGTTTCCAGTCGTTTTACGTTGCCGACGGGGTGAAATACTCGTGGTCTCGCTCGCACAAAGTGCTTGAAAAAGTGCTCAACCCCAACCAAGGTACTGAGGAAGTACGAACCCAGATTTCCAAAGTCCGCTTGATGCGCCAGTTCAAACTCGACTTTGAAATCCTCGTGGACGAGTCTGCCATTGATCGGGAGGTGGTTTTTTCCACGGCGTTTGTGTCGATCTTGACTCAATGGGGCTACGGCGAAATCACCAATACTGTGGGTCCCACGGCCACCAACCCTGCGGTGGAGGCACCAGTTGAAGAGAAAGAGCGCCAGCCACTTGTAGTCGTTGTCAACTCGGAGAACTTGAAGGTAGAGGAAATAAACTAGAGCGATAATTAGCTAGTGGTATTCTACACAGTCCAGTATATCTTTTCTACTTCTGTCGACTTCTGTCTCTCTACTCCTGTCTCTACTTGTCCATCACTCCTTCCTTCACCAACACCTTTTCGATCTCCTTGAACAACGTGTTGGCCGTAGTCTTGGAGCCCTTCACGTACGCACACACAATCGTTGATTTTTGGTTGTACTCCCGAGGACTAATCTTGATGCGGAACTTGCAACTCTTCATGTCAAACGAATTGTTTTTGGAAATCGCCCCGGTGATATAGTACCCAACAGTGTCATTTCTCAAATCCTTCAATCCAAAATTAGACCACGATTGTAAAAGTGCAAAGAGAGCACTAGACATCTCTTGCTTGGGCAAAACAGTATTGAAATGCTTGTTCTGCATCGGTACATGGTTTTCTTGATGACTGCCCGATAACCACCTGAAAAATCCGCCCTTGGGCTTCTCGTCCATTGACGCCTCTCTGGAGTCAGCAGGCGAGGGTAAATGGCTGGTTTTGGGAGGTTCTTCCAACGTCTTCTTCGATCCCCACGACAACTTTCTGAAGATAGACCGACTTCTCTTGCCAGGAGCAGGATCAGGCTTGTTGGTGGTGTCGACCAATGGCTTCTTTGATTCAGTGGAAGGCTCCGGCTTGGGCTGCCGAACCTTGGCGTACGGCTGGGGCTTCTTGGGAGCACCCTCAAAGTCTGGAATAAGCATAGTTGAAGCACTTGGTCTCATCGACTTTGTTCTTGAGTCCTTGCTTACCCTCTTGGGCTCCTTGTCGTCCTTCCCAGTTGGTAGCTTGATGTGATCAAACAACTCAACATCCGCGTCAGGATTCTCACCTCCAGCCTCACCATCCAAGTCTTCACCGCCATAAGATTTCCGCTTCACTCTGACTTCATCATTCTTGGTAACAAAAGTGTCGTCATAATCATCGCCTCGAACCGTTGGGTTCGGTAATGTGGGCAATTGAGAATTGGGGCGATCAGATGAAGGTTTGCCAGAAGAGTACTTGGAGTATCGTTTGGAATTCAAGTCTCCAGCATAATACGAAGAACGCTTGTTAGCAAGGTGTTCATCGAAATCCATTATCGAGCCCTCGTCCAAAGGCTCTTCCTCTTCTTCGCCGGTTTCCGGAAGTCCAGCACGATTCAACCGATCGGCAAAACTTGTCCTCATGTGTGGCATCTTGCTGGCTTCCTCGTCGCCCCCTTCAAGAACATTCTTCAAATCGTGGTATGACTCCCTCGTAGATCTGATTGTCATTACTGAAAGCCGCTTGTTAGATTCGGTGAAATTGCGGGACTTTCTTGTAACATTTGGAATCTTGACATCGGCAATTAATGATTTTGCCTCTTGAACACTCTTACGTTTATCGTTCAGAGGCTTTTCTTCGAGCATGCCATTAATATTAAGCTTCGAATTGAGTAGTCTCGATTTCCGAATTTCAGAAAGATACTCTTGACTCAAATCGGTAGCCTCCAAATGATGTTCAGGTAATTCATAGACTTCTTCTCTTGCGTAGTAGCTGTCACGGCTTGGCCGCCTTTCAGTGCCGTTTCCATATCCGTCCATAACCGACACCATAGACTCTCTATTAATTTTCTTTTTCGTCTTCAAGTCAGCATCACGGTATTCGGCTTCCAAAGCTTCTTGTGCTCGATTCAATTCGTCATTCTCATGTGCTATCCACAAAGGATCCAACCTCGAAACCGGCCGCCTGGTCAATACTGGATTTCTTCTTGCTCTTGGAGTGGGCTGAGTTACAGATCTCTTTTTGATTTTTTCGAGTTCTTCAGCAGTCAAATCATCAGATTTAGTCACGACGCCGCCCTCGGAAATGGACCTCAAAGTTCCCCTCTTGGGCTGAGATAATGGTTCCGATGTAATGTCTTGTTCACTGTTATTGCTGTCATCTTTAATCAAGATAGCAAGCTTTTTAGAAGACATCAACGACCTCCGCTTCAGTCGTCTTCTCTGTTTCTCAAGTTCTTTCCTGGCCTTGATTTCAGCTTCGTGCTTTTTACGTTCGATTTCCATCAACCGCTCGTACTCTCTTGCCTGGCGCTCTTCTTCGTCTATCAAGTTTTCATCGTCCGCATCATAAGTCTCTTGGTTGAAGATCTTGTCACAAAGACTGGCAAAGGTAGCCGATGTTCTCTTCGTTTGCTTGTCCATGTATTCCCATTCTGTCTCGGCAGAAAGCTTTGTGTAGGTCGAAAGAAGCTTCATGGTTATTGAGTTACGCTTCAAGCCATTGGATATGGAAGCTCTGAGCGACTTGCGCCTCGACAACCTATTTTTGGAATTGCTCTTGGGAATTCCTGAAAGTCTTTTAGACTTTGTAGGCGATTCAACTGAGGCGGAAGCCATTAGATGATCGGCGCCGTACTCGTCAACAACCGGGTTTTTGGAACCCTGGCTGTTTCTATGTATACTATCCTTCGAGGGAAGAGACGGGGGCATTGAACCCATTGATCCATCACGTTGAGCGGTGACGATCTCATCGTAAATGTTTCTGGGAATAGCAGGCGGTGGAGTGTTATTGTCTTGTTGAGGACGGTACTTTCTTGGCGACCTGATAGGGGACTTTCTTGGGGACAATTTTCTTGGAGAATTGTTGACACTGGAAGCGGCAGATAACCTTGAACCGCGAACCCCATTCTTGTATTGGAACAGTACCGGCCTGTTACGAGACGTCGAAGCACTAACCTGACTAGCTCTCTTTTTTCTGGGAGTACCTTTGATGGAGTTTGAGCGCTGGATACTTTTTCTGTTCATTCTTGGAGACATAAACGAAGCGTCCTGTTGATTGTGGGAGTACCTCATGAGCAATGCATAGAATGTCTTTTCAGGATTAGAGCCCTCGGTGAGAAGACTACGAATGATTTGCTCTTTAGGTCTATCGTGCCACAAAATGGACAAGTTTTGGAGGATTTGCTTATCGATGTTGGCCACCGACCCCAACGATTTGTAGGCGGTTTCGGGGTGAGGCAAGGATTTGACACTGATCAAGTCCTCGCTGGGACATGGGTACTTTGTAAGGAGAGGATGCGACAAGATGTTGCCGGTCTTGATTCTTTTTTCCGGGTCCACGGTCAACATCTTTGCAATCAAGTCTTGGGCCTCGACGCTGATTTCGTATGGCATTTCGAAGCTACCGGCCTGTACCTTCAACAACAAGTTGCGGATGTTTTCATCGTCAAACGGCAATCTTCCCGTTAACAATGCAAATAATATGACACCACAAGACCAGATATCGGAACCAGACCCGTGGTACTTCAACCCCGACACGATTTCCGGGGCCGCGTAATGCGGCGAACCACACGATGTTTCGAGCAACTTGTCGTTACTTTCAAGCGCCGCCATGCCGAAGTCGGCCAATTTGACGTTGAGATTCGCATCCAAAAGCAAGTTTTCCGGCTTCAAGTCCCGATGACAGATGCCCAATGCGTGGCAGTATGCGGTTCCCAAGATGATTTGACGAAAGTACTTGATGGCCTCCTGTTCTTGGAGCGGTCCTCGTTCCACAAGAAGGTCAAAGAGCTCGCCTCCCTCGACGTATTCAAGTACCAAGTAAAGCGCCTTGGACGTTTCCCACACGTCGTAGAGTCGCAACACGTTGGGATGGGTGAGAAGTTTCATGATGATAATCTCTCGTTCAATTCCGTACGGAAGCCCAGCGTCGTCCGACAGCTTGGCGGGCACTTCGTCGTCCTGCAATTCGGATTTCGACACCACTTTCACGGCGGCTTTTTGGCCGGTGCTCTGATGGGTGGCCAAGAGCACCCGGCCGGTGGCCCCTCTGCCCAAGGTTTTTCCTAGCTTCCACGGCCCCACTTGGGCGGGATGATTGTGTGCCATCGACGAGGCAATAGAGGGCTGTCTCGAGTGCATAGGTAATTTAGTATAAGGATTAACTTAGTGGGAATTTGGTGAAATTTAGTGGAATTTAGTGGAATTTAGCGGGAATCGGTGGGCTTTCGAAACTTGATCAAGGTGGTAATTGGATGTGGAAATTGAATGGAATTGTAATTTGTGGTTGTTTTGGTTGTTTGTATGTGGTAGCGAGTGCCAGGTGGAAGGAATGGTGCTTTTCGAAACGAGTGTGAAAAGATGAGGCTTCGATGAAATAAAAAATCGACACGGTTAGACAGTCGTGTAAATCAGCATTTCAGGCTGAGGGGCGCGCGGAGGACGCGTCGGTGTGCGAAGAACAATGTTGGAGAATCGCGCCGGGCAGGCTGTATGCCGGGGAGATAAATAGGCGATCCAAAAATCTATAAATGGTATCAGAAACATCAGAAAGGTATCATAAAAAGTACATAAAAGTATGATGAATATGGTATAATATGGTATAATGCGGTATATATTATGTACTAGAGTAGTTTTCGTTCTCCTGGTTGAGACGAATGAAGTGCTGAAGTCTAGAAATGTCTCAGTCAAATCTTCGTGTTCCTCAATTTTTGGTTCTTAGGTCCAGATAGATGGTCCAGAGAAGTATTGGCGATGTATATTGACAATAGTTCTGGTATGTTAGTGGCATCTTAGAGTAGGCCACTAGTTAGTACCTGACATACTGGAACAGTGTATGGCATTCTATTCTGGCATTTCGATTCAATTTCGATTAACTTTCTGGTCCACCGGAAATGGTTACTATTTGTGATTGTCAGTGCTTCTTGTCGTTTTTCTTGTCAGTCATTTTTCTTGTCATTTCTTGATTTCTTGATTTCTTGATTTCTTGTCATTTCTTCCCAAGATCCATGCCCGTAATCATCTCCAATTGGCTCGCCAACTCGGCTTCCGCTCGTTTCTTGCGGTCTTTTTGCTCCTCGTCACTCCTCAATGCTTCCTTCATCTGCTTCGAGTCCAACACACTCTTGTTCTTTTGCGGCTGATGGACCTGCATCAACACCAGAACATTTTCCAAACTTGCATCGAGTTTCTCCACCGCCTGTCTCGTTCGGGTCGTGTTGCGCTTGCGCACATGCTTACTGGGCTTCTTGGAGATTTTGGATTTGGTCATTGGTGCCCGTGTATTTCGCGATGCTCATCGGTCTCATCGCAAAAATTTAGTGTGCACACTGTCCGAAAATTGAAAATTGAAATTTCGCATTGCAATCTTCCTTCCTAGTTCTGAATATGGTATCGACTCACAACAAGGACAAGCCCTGGGACACCCCAGACATAGACAAATGGCACGTGGACGAGTTCAAGCCCGAAGATAATGCCTCGGGACTTCCTTTTGCCGAGGAATCGTCGTTTATGACGTTGTTCCCGAAATATCGTGAGCAGTATCTTCGAACTATTTGGAGCGAGGTCACCAAGGCGTTGGACAAACACAACATCGCATGTCAGCTCGACTTGGTAGAAGGCTCCATGACGGTGAAAACCACTCGAAAGACTTATGATCCTGCTATTATCATCAAGGCTCGTGATTTGATAAAGTTGTTGGCGAGATCGGTTCCGTTCCCGCAAGCGGTGAAGGTGCTCCAAGACGACGTGGCGTGCGACGTGATCAAGATTGGCAACTTTGTCACCAACAAGGACCGTTTTGTGAAGCGGAGACAGAGACTTGTCGGTCCCAATGGTAACACATTGAAGGCATTGGAACTCTTGACAAACTGCTACATATTGGTCCAGGGTAACACCGTCAGTGCTATGGGGCCCTACAAGGGCCTCAAAGAGGTACGGAGAGTGGTGGAGGACTGTATGAAAAATGTTCATCCAATCTACCACATCAAAGAGCTCATGATCAAACAGGAATTGAGCAAGAAGCCGGAGTTGGCCAACGAGGACTGGTCTCGTTTCCTCCCCATGTTCAAGAAACGGAACGTGGCCCGCAAGAAGAAGGCGGCCCCAGAAAAGAAGAAGGTTTACACTCCATTCCCACCGGCGCAAACACCTAGAAAGGTGGATTTGCAGATTGAGAGTGGTGAGTATTTCTTGGGCAAGAAGGAAAAGAAGCAGAACGAGCTCCAGAAGAAGCGCGAGAAGCAAGAAGAGGTCAGCGAACAAAGAAACCAGGAAAAGCTTCGTGGCTACGAGGCTCCCGAAGAGCAATTGCATGAGAACAAGCTTTTGAAAAAAAGCAAAAAAGGTAAAAAACGGTCCCACGACGAAGACGAGGGCTCCAAGAAGAAGTCCCGGGTCGAATCCGATTAATTGTAGCCGTACTATATATGAATACGAGACATGAACCGCCTGGGGTGAACTGGTGCCAGCCGCACCAGCCGCACCATCGTTAGTAAATATTTGTCCTGCACCAATTTTTCTCTTTCTAAACACACATCCCATGTCCAGAATAGACCAGCTCATGCTGGTTGTGGAGCTGTTGGAGCGAAAGTCGTGCTCCATAGTGGACAAGAGCCACGAGTCTGTGGCATTGGTGCAAAATATTTCTCGCCTATACGATAAATGGACCCAAGAGGAACACCACTGTGCTCATCTTCATTCGGAAGCCGCCGCCAATTTTCTGCTCTTGACTGGGTTTCGGACCCTAGACGAGAAGCTCTTCCTCTTGGACGCCAGCTTGAACACCAGCGACGTCTACACCAGCTCGATGTCGTTGGAAAACTTGAAAAACGAGTATCACTACATGTTGAAAAATCCCGACATCGATACACACGAAGTCAGCTTTGCCGAGCTGCCGAGAAAAAGACTCTCCGCGTACCTGCCCTGCGCTCTGAAACACAGCCTGAATCCATACCATACACACTTAACGTCCACAAACTTGCCGTCCACAAACTTGCCGTCCATAAATCTGCCATCCATAAATCGGCAATCTTCTCTGCACCGCTTCCTGCAATCTTTCACTCTGCCGCTGCCGGCGGCGCTGCCAGGGCTCCCACACAGAAGCTCAATAGCCGACCTCAAGCTAAAACCCATCAAGTGCCGTACTTCCCAGCCATACAAGAAAAAGTCCAAGTACCGCCTCTCCCAGATATACACCCTCAATCCCGTGGTCGATACTTCGTTCGAGTCGTTGTCGCCGGAACGATATGTGTCGAAAGCATCGCAGGCATCGGAGCCTTTGTCTCAGCACACCCACAACCAAACTGCTTCGACTCTACCCACCACGTTTGAGGACGAAAGGGAAGCCAGCGATGCAAATGTAACCATTGAGCTTGAAAAAGACTTGGATGCGTTCCACATACATGGCCATGAACCGTCGCCCGATAGAGTGTCTGCCAGCTCGTTGTTGTCACTTTCTCCGCCGTTGGAATTCGACAACTTTAATGACTTCTTGCGCAAATCAAGGCTCGATTTACAAGCGTCACCTCCCAAGCTCAAACGATCCACTTCCCACGACAGCATCTTCCACGAAGCCAAAGTGAAGTTCCACAATCCTGCCGAGAAAATCAGCTTGAAAAGCGACGTGGTCACCCCAACATTCGAGTCCATTTCTTGCCAGGAATCGGCCCGCGAATCGTCCAGTAAACTTCTTGCTGAAATGATCCAAAAGGCCGATTTGCAGCCAATTTCCAAGACTCCCACAAAACAGCCGTTTGCCTTGGGTTTGGGTTCTCCGCTCCAGCCCACTTTATCCCACGTAACCTCGTCTCCTCCTCGACGAAACAGCGTGAGCAAAGCACTCGCAAGCAGTTTTTTCTCGTTGATGGCTCCGACTCCGAGCGTCGATTTTAAGCGTGAAAATGTCCCAACCACACCAAAGTCGACCAACAAACCGAAAAAAACCGTTGCTGCTCCTGTTATGATAACTAGTGAAGCACAACGGAAAAGGCTTCCCCTTCATCCCGTCTCCTTCAACGGGGCACACTCCAAACTTCTGATAGACAAGAATGCAGCAGTTATCTGCCATGGACTGTCGGCAGCGATTCGTCGGCCGATCATGACTCGGGTCAGTCATAATTCATTAAATGAAGCATTGAGTAGCAGTATTAAATAGCATGTATACAATTAGTCAAATCCCGACTCTGAAAATAGCTTGGTTTTGGTTTGAGCAGCATGGTTCAACCGACGTTCCAACTTTTGTTCCTTGACACTTTTCACTCGTCTTGACCTCGACATCGACGATATCGATCCCTTTCCTCCAGTTGCGGCCTTGTACTGCTTGCTAATCGTGACTCCAGAAAAGCTGCCTTCGGATCCTGAGTTGGGGTTCGATCTGAACGACTGGACCAAAGATGGCCGCTTGAAGGCAGGCATAATATCGTCATCATCGGTATCACTAGCAGCCTGTTTCGCGGGCTCTTCAGCCACAAGCTCGGCCCTGCCTCTGTGCATCTCACTAATACTCCTCTTGAGTTCGTTCAAGTCTTCGTGTTCTTCGTCCGAACCAAAACCATGCTGCAATCTTGATATTCTCTGCTGCTCGAAATACTGATCCGTACCCGACGACGAAAGAAAAGAAAGCTGCTTTTGCACAAACGATTCTTCAATACGAATCACCCGGCGTCGCTTGCTTGCTTCGGCCTCAATTTCTTCTTCGTCATCCTGATCGTCGTTGCTTATTTGTTCATCGTCGTCGTCGTCGTCGATTCTTATCACTCTCTGTGAATCTTCCTCCATGCTCTCAAAAAAAGCCTTTGCTCTCTCGGTCTTTGACAAATGCAGAGCCTGCCTGTTTTGAAGGGCTCTTTGACGTTGTTCATTGAGTTTTTGCTTTCGATAAGCTGCCAAAATTTCATCTTCCTCGTCGCTCAACTCGATATCAAGCCCATTGGGGCGCACTCTCTTGGTCAACCTATGGTTTTTGATATCGTCGAGTAACTTTTCCAACTCCTTTTGGTCCTTGATTTGGTACTGCTCCATGAACTTGCGCTTGACCTCGGCATCATTGAGATCAAAGTTGAAGCTGTTGTCGATCATTTTTTCGTCTTCCGAGTTCGCTACATCCGAGAGCTCACCATCCATACCACCAAGACCGTGCCATTCATCTTCCGACTCTTCGGCTTCGCCCTCGATAATCTTATTGAGGCCTCTTTGCTGCATAATATGGCGCTTTTTGCGGCTTTGTAACTCTTTCAATCGGAGCTTTCTCTCGTATATCTTGATTTGTTCCTTGATATCTTCTGATTCTGCTTCGTCTTCAGCCTCTTCCACTTCATTTTCTGCTTCTGCTTCTTCTGTTTCCTGTTGGGGTCCATTCTTCTTGATCAATTCTCGTGCTATGTTGAGAGTGGCCGGTGTCACTTCTTCGTCGTCAACTTGTGTAGCAATGCCTTGAGTATGAACAGGATCGGCTTGGGTTTCCGAGAGGTCTTGGAAAGACGGCACTTGACCAAAAGCTTCGTCCTCTTGGTTCTGTGATTCTTGGTTCTGGATGGGCATTATCTTTTGAGTGGTATCTCTCAAATTCTTGAACAACTCCTGCTCAGCAACAGAGTGTCTTCGAGTTCTCTTGGGAGAAGTGTAGGATACTGGAGGACGCTGTGAGCTGGTTGTAATGGTGTCTTGCTCGCCAGGGTTTTCGTCGTCTCCCATTGCGCCAAACATGTAACTATCATCCACTCGTATTGCTGAAAAGTCAAGTTTGGGTTGGTCGGTAGCCTCCTTGTCAGATGTCGAATCTTCGTCTTCAGACAGAAGGACCACTCGTTTCCGCTTATCGACAACTATACCAGAGCCATCCGACTTGTCGTCAGAATCGTTGGCTCCAGAGTCACCCAAATCACTATCGGGTATTTCTCCATCGGATTCAGGAATAGCTTCCAATTGGTCTAGATGGGCTTTTTTCTGCTTTTCTCTCATCTTTTCCTTCTTTCTGATATTACGAGCCCGTTCCATTTCCCGCTCGAGCAACGAACCCATGACTTCTTCGTCTTTTTGTAACTCTTCGAAAATGTCAGATTCGCCATTTTCACCTCGGAGGGCCTGAATCTGGTCTATATTTGCTCTTTTCAACTTGGACAAGAGCTGTGCACGTTTGGGTCCGGTCCGGCTTTCCTTCAATGCCAATAAAAGTGACCGCAAATGGGTTGGTAATGCTAATGCTATGTGGGACTTTTTGCCCAATTTCTTTCTCGAAAACCGCTGCTTGATCGACAATTTGTCCTGCTTGGACAAGGAGGGAATCTGGTGCTGAGAGTCCGAGTCCGAATCGGAGTCAAGGTTGATAACTTTAGACTCTTCTGTTTCTTCCTTGAGCTTTGAGGCGTACACCTCGATCGGACTCTTCTTTTTTATGATTTTTGCTTGATGTGCTACAGGCTGGCCTATCAAGTCCAACACGTTGAGCTCCTCATGTTCGGCATCTGAGGCTTCATCCTTTTGAACGGGAGACGTCAATGGGCTCGATTTTGCCGGTGGGGTCAGCGAGGCTACCGCGCCAACGTCGCTATCCAGTATATCGTCGTCGAAGGCAGAGAGAAGTTTTTGCTTGGAATGAATGAGCTTGCGGTTGAATTGAGGCTCGATGTTGCGTTCTCTTTTCTGGATACTAAGAAACTGCTCGGTTTCTTCTAGTTGGTGGTTGGGAACAGACCGGAAAGCGTCCTCCGCAAGATCGTTCTCGTCGTCTGTCAACGTTGTGCGAGAAACGTCGGCTTCCAACTGCTCAGCAGTGGTTTTTCTCTCGCGCTCCTGCTGCTTGTGCTTGACAAGCTGGTTTATTTTGAGTTGGCGATCTTCGTCTGACTCCTCACTGAGAAAGAGGGCAGAAAGATCTGGATTTGCGGGTGCTATTTCCACTTTTTGTGTTGCTTTGTCGGTGAATTCGGCCACCTCATGCTGTGGTTCAGGCTGTGTTTCGGAATGTGGTTCAAGCTTCTGGGTCAATTCTAGTGTTTGGGATACAGCTTGGTTGGACAATTCAGAATTCTTTTCAACAGTTTCTTCTTCTTGTTCTTTCTCTTTCCCTCTTTCTTCCTCCTTCTCAATTTCTGCGTCCTCCACAGGAAGCTGGGCAAGCTGCACAGGCTTGGCCAAAACCTGGGTTTCGTTCTCCTCGGGCTCGATGACTTGGGTGTCGTTGAGAAGCCCAAGACGACGCTTCATTCGTTCCAAAACAGACATGTCGGGTTCCTGGAGAAACTGCGAGCTCTGGAGCAGCTGCGAAGCATCCTGGGAGTCCCCGTCGTACGAAAAGTTCATGGGTGACTGGGATTGGGACTGTTTGCCTGTCTGGCTAGTAGTGTCTGGAGTACGCGAATCCGCGATTCGCGTCGCGATGCCTGCACAAAACCGATGCGATACGACAGACGACCCTCTGACTCTGCTATACGTCGCACATGCGGGTCACGTG
Source organism: Meyerozyma sp. JA9 (assembly GCA_003676015.1). NCBI lineage: Eukaryota > Fungi > Ascomycota > Pichiomycetes > Serinales > Debaryomycetaceae > Meyerozyma > Meyerozyma sp. JA9. The sequence continues at coordinate 13,259 of NSDU01000020.1, read as the reverse complement.
CTATCACCACGTTGTGGCTCTACCAGTATAAATATGCACAAATTTTTCGCTTTCGAGCATAGTGAAAATGGCCGAAAAATTCTTGTTCACCTCAGAATCCGTGGGTGAGGGACACCCCGATAAGATCTGCGACCAAGTGTCCGATGCCATCTTGGATGCTTGTTTGGCTGTGGATCCGTTGTCTAAAGTGGCATGTGAAACCGCTTCCAAAACCGGAATGATTATGGTGTTTGGAGAGATCACCACCAAGGCGCAATTGGACTACCAGAAGATTATCAGAGACACCATCAAGCACATCGGGTACGACTCGAGTGACAAGGGCTTTGATTACAAGACATGTAATGTTTTGGTTGCCATTGAGCAGCAATCGCCCGATATTGCCCAAGGGTTGCACTACGAAAAAGCGTTGGAAGAGTTGGGAGCCGGTGACCAGGGGATCATGTTTGGCTACGCCACCGACGAGACCGACGAAAAGTTGCCGCTCACCATTTTGTTGGCCCACAAGTTGAACGCCGAGTTGGCTTCGGCCAGACGGTCCGGTGCGTTGAGCTGGTTGAGACCCGACACCAAGACCCAGGTTACTGTCGAGTACAAGAAGGACGGAGGGGCCGTGGTGCCATTGCGTGTGGACACCATTGTGATTTCGTCGCAGCACGCCGAGGAAATCTCCACCGAGGACTTGCGGGCTCAGATCCACGAGCATGTGGTCAAGAAGGTGATTCCTGCTCATCTTTTGGACGACAAGACGGTGTACCACATCCAGCCCTCCGGCCGCTTCGTCATCGGAGGACCCCAGGGAGACGCTGGGTTGACCGGAAGAAAGATCATTGTCGACACCTACGGAGGATGGGGTGCCCACGGTGGTGGAGCTTTCTCCGGTAAGGACTTTTCCAAGGTGGACCGTTCTGCTGCTTACGCCGCCAGATGGGTTGCCAAGTCGTTGGTGAACGCCGGGTTGGCCAGAAGAGCTTTGGTGCAATTCTCGTACGCCATTGGTGTTGCCGAGCCCTTGTCGGTTCACGTCGACACCTACGGTACTTCCAAGTACAGCTCCGACCAATTGGTGGAGATTATTAGAAACAACTTTGACTTGAGACCCGGTGTGATTGTCAAGGAATTGGACTTGGCCAGACCCATCTACTTCAAGACTGCTTCTTATGGCCACTTTACCAACCAGGAAAACCCATGGGAACAACCCAAGAAATTGAAGTACTAATTGCTTAATGATTAATGTGACGACTCATCACCAACGCTCAACTCGTTGGCAGCTTGCTTTTTGTTCGTTCTTTTTTTTTATATGGCCCAAGGCCCGGTTTACTTCAAAATCGTTGTTTTAGATACTTTAGGATAGAGTTTTGCATTAATTGGGGGTCCTCAACGGACGAGTAATAGATATATTACAAGGAAATGTAGAAGGAAAAAAGTGATAAAATGGAACGAAACTGTGAATTGTTCACTGTATGATCTCACCTCGGTAGTTCAGGCTCTTTTCGTTCCTCTCTTTTCCCTCGCAAAAACGTCACCGTCGCGATGCCGATGCCCATAGCCGAGCCGATAATGATATCGCTGTAATGGTGCCTGTAGTCCTGGGTTCGACTCAATGCTATGTAGGCGCCTAGCAACGAAGGAGTACAAGACGCCAATTGGTATCCCATGTGCAAATGGCCAACCCTACTGTAGATCCATAGATTTAGGTAAAATAGTCCAGCAAATGCGACCAGCGAGTGTCCCGACGGAGTACTTTTCATGCCATCAACAAGATACATTTGCCCTAGAGGGGCCGAGCAGACCTCAATTCCTACCAATTGGTCTATAGGAGTGCCGTCAATGGGTCCACATCGCTCCAAAAAGTCGGGCCGGTGCCTTGCAATCCATGCTTTGAGAACGTCGGTGAGCACCCCGGTGATGGAAATTGAGAGCCATAAATTTAACAAGGAAGTGTTGAGCAATTGCTGGAATTGGAACCTTGTAAGCTTGTTACGCTTGAGTAGAGCTGTGCACCATCCGGCAATGGCCAAAGAAGGGAAAATGCACGAAATAATGTATAATTGGTTATCGGTAACCCTTTCCGAAGTAGCAAAGGGATACTGGATGGTGGGATCAGAAAGTCGGAAAGGACGCACAAAGGGTTTGGAAGGCTCAGCCACGAGGTAGAAGTAGAGGAGAAGGCCTGCGACCACGAACCACTCGGGGTTGTATTTCATGGAGGGGGGGAGAAAAAATAGCGAGAAGCGGGCACGCGATTAGCGAGAAGTAGCGAAAAGCGAGCACCCGAATTAGCGAGAAATAGCGACAAGCGAGCACCGCGATTAGCGAGAAATACCGAGAAGCGAAATCCTGGATTTAGCGAAAATAGCTTGCAAAATCAACATACTTCACTACAGCTATTCGAATCTTCAATGTCAGTGTACTTATTATTTATTCCAATTATTATTCTGAACCCCTCTACACCTCTCTATCAATCATTAAATTACCGCATATCTATTTATTGCTTTTCCTCGGAGTCGTAGCTTTCCTCGTGAGTGGTGTATCTGTCTCTTCCAATTTGTGTAGTGTCAACTTCATCGTGATACTTTTCACAAATCTGTTCCAAGGTCATTCTCTTGGTCTCTGGAATCAAAAGAGAAGAGAAAATACCGAGCAACATGAACAAGGCAAAGATCTCCATAACGTGGTTCAACCAACAGTTCTGGTTCTTAGGGTCGGAACCACAGCCGTGGTTGACCAAAGTACCAAGACAGGTTTGGGCAATGATAGCACCAACCTTACCACTGGCAGCGGAAATACCGTGGGCAGTGGATCTGTATCTAGTTGGGTAACATTCACCAGGAACAATAAAGGTGGTGGTATTAGGACCAAAGTTCTGGAAAAATTGGGCAACAACGTACAATCCAAGCAATCCATGGTCGGTCAACTTGTGGTATCCGAAACCAATTCCGCAGAACAAAACGGTCAAGATGAAGAAACCACCCAATTGAATTGGCTTACGACCAATGGTGTCAACGGTGGCAGCGGTGAACCAGTAACCTGGCAACGAACCGGCACAGACCAAAATCAAGTTACCGGCAGCGGTGTTGTAGAGCTTGTGGTAAAGGTTGGTGGACGAGGCGTAACCAATGGCTTGCAAGATGACGGCGGTGTTCAAACCCAATCCGTAGTAGGCCACATCCAAGAAGAACCACGAACCAGCAGTACCAATCAAGTATTTTCCGTATTTCCATTGACCGAAATGCCTCCAGAAGTCTTTGAACGAGGCCTTTGGAGGAGCAATTTCTTGGGCATGAACGTCAAGGGCGCCCTCGGCGTCGGCCACCTTTTGAACTTCATCGTGCTCGTTAACGTCCAACGAGTATCTTGGCGACTCGGCAATGGTCAATCTGTAGTACAAGGCAATGCATCCGGGAACACATCCGAAACCAATCAAGATTCTCCACATCTGGTCACAGGCCTTTCTACAGTCTCCGTCACAGGCGGTGACGGCCACGTCCAATGGGCCTTTGTAGGCAGCCACCAACACCATGGCGACAATACCGGCGAAAATTTGTCCGAGACCTTGGTTGGAGAACACGGCACTCATGATGGCACCTCTCCATTTGGTGGTGGAAAATTCCGACGAGATGATGGACGAAAGTGGGTAGTCACCTCCGATACCGATACCCATGATGATTCTCCAGAAACCAAACACGGCCACAAAGTTGATGGCAGGGGAGGTACCCAAAGAACATTGGAAAATGGTAGCCACGATCATGACGATCAATTCCAAACCGTAAATCTTCTTACGTCCAACAATATCAGCCATCATACCGAACGACAACTGGCCGATAACCGTACCCACCGAGGTGGACACCTTCAAAAAAGTGGTGGTGGACAGGGGCATCTTACCGTCCTTCCAGTAGACATAAGACAACATGGTGATACCCAAGTTGATGGCGAAAATGTCGTAGGAATCGGTTAAGAAACCGACACCGGCAATCATAATCATCTTGATTTGAGTCCATCCGAACCCAGCATGGTCGATTTCTTCAAGAGCCAATCTTCTTCTCTCCAACGGGTCCTCGATGTGAGCAAACTTTCCAATGTAGTCCTTGAAGGCGGTCTTACCACCAGCGGTGTTTTCCTTGACAGGGTGAGCTTCGTTGATGTCAGCCATGGGAAGATGCGGTGGATGGAGAATTGGGGGATTCGGGGGCTTTTTATATATTTGGAGCCATACGGCGAAATTAATTAATTTTTTTCCAGATGCAGATAATTTAGACCACGGGTGTGCCGCCTCGCCGTGGTTTTTTCGGCGCAACCCGGCTACATATTCAATTCCTGGACACGGCAGCACAGCATGGTGTTCGGTGGAGGCGGTTGTGGCCGCTACTCGCCCGCTAGCCGTAGCCGCGAGCGTTGGTTCCGCACCAAAATCCCCCGTTGACCATTGTCATTGCTGCGAATCTGACGGGACTTACGACGCTGCGGCGCTCGCATCGCGGCAGCGGCAATTTTTGCACCCATGTGGTGGGTCTGGCGGAGGCGAAAACGGCACCAAAACGGCCGGAATTGAGGGTCCAGGACCCCGTATATATGGCATGTTCGCTGCGTGGGTGACAGGTCTTGGCTGTGTCAGGCCAAGAGACAGCCAAGAGAAAGCGGTCGCATTCGGTGCCGCTCAAATGTGCAAAGGGCCAAGAATCCTTGGCCCACCCCACGTGTTTCCTATTTGGGCGAGCAATTTGCAACCCCGGCCCCCACGTGGCTGCAATTCGCCGTGGGCGCTCGCCGTGGGTGCGCAGTGAACGTGGTGCTGTGTGCAGGACGCCAGGGTTTCTGGATTCACAGCAACGCCAGACGGAGATGGATATGGTGTGGTATTGATTAGGGTTTGGGATGTGGGTCGGACGGACTTCCATGGGTGGTTGATGCCCAGGGTTGCAGCTGCAAAAGCGAGCAGATAGCCGCCGGTACCCCGCTTATCTGTGGCGGGCGATTGTCGTGTGACCGTTAGGTGGTGGCTCGTAAAGCTAAGCGACGCTGCTCGGCTTCTAAAGTGACGAAGGTGCACCGATAGTGGAGCGGCCGCGATTGCGACGTTGGCCGGCGAGCGAGCGGTGCTATCGCCGAGGTCGCAGGTTTCGGGGCATCGCGGCTGGCACATGACTCCGGTCACATGACAGGACCTGGCAGCGGACCTGACAGCTGGCCGCCGAACACCAGCTCCATCGCGGAGTGCCAAGACTACAGCCTCGTACCGGGCTGTGATGCGAATTTGGCCGCACCATTGCAGAATTGCACCACTATACGCTAATAACGCTAATAACGCTAATAACGCAATACTACTCCCCGTAATTACATTCATCATATTCTTCACATCTCGCCAATCCCTATCCACGTCTTCCTCCCTTCTCCTTTCTCTTCTCTTTCTCTTCTCTTCTCCTTTCTCTTCTCTTTCTCTTATCCCCTCCTTTCTCCTTTCTCTTCTCCTTTCTCTTCCCCTTTCTCTTCTCTTCTCTTCCCCTTTCCCTTCTCCTCGCCGCGCTTAGCCGTGCGCCCGTGTGCAGGCCGTATCCCGCCCATCGCCGCCATCGCCGCTACTCCGATCTCCGCGCCTCGCCAACGGTCTATATAAGACCAATCTCCAATTCTTCATCAATTCCTCATCAAAAATGGCCAGAGACTTCCAATTCTACCAGTACACCCCCTCTATGGCCCTCGCCATCGTGGGGTGCGTCTTATTCTGCATTGCAACCATGTTCTGTGCATACCAATTCTCAATGGCCTTGTCAAGGCGAGCTCCTTCGGCAACTTCGAAAATTTTATCCCACATTCCTTTCCTCGTGGGTGGCCTATTCGAGATCATTGGGTACGGCGCCAGAGCCGCGTCGTCCAAAGACACAGAAAAATTGACCCCCTACATCATTCAGTCGCTTCTCTTGTTGGTTGCACCGGCATTATTTGCAGCCACCTTATACATGTCTTTGGGCCACATTATTCGGGTCACCGCTTGTGAAAACTACTCAGTGGTTCCGTTGAAATGGCTCACAAAGATCTTTGTGTGTGGAGACGTTCTTTCGTTCTTTGTTCAAGCAGGAGGAGGTGGTATCATGGCTAAATCCAAGGAAAATCGAGATCTAGGCGAACACATTGTCATTGGCGGCTTGGTGATCCAAATCGTATTCTTTGGGCTCTTCATCGTTGTCATGACAATTTTCCAATGGAGAATAAGCCAGAGACCATCGCCCGCCGCTATGCATTACCGTCGCCAGCCGTCCGCTGATCGCAATTGGCAGATGATTCTTGTGGTTTTGATGGTGTGTTCGGTGTTGGTGTTTGTCCGGTCGGTGGTGAGATGCGTGGAATACGCCCAGGGCAACGACGGGTTCATTATTTCTCATGAATACTTTCTCTACGTTTTCGATGGACTTTTGATGCTTTTGAACATGGTGGTGTTCCTGACCCAGAACTTGGCCGCATACTACAACTTGGACTTCCGTTCCAACCAGCTGTTGTCGGTGGAGCCTTTATATGACTGGGAAAAGTCATGAACACGGCTGCAAGTGGTGAACAACGGCTGCAAATTATGTACAAGAGGCATAATACATGAAACGTGAAAAAAACCATGTAGAACAGTGCTGCAGGCAGAATACTTCTGATTGCTGTCCTAGTCTCTCCTTTATTGGTCTGCACCTACATATAAACTAGCATTTTCGTCGTCTCTATTTGTCATCTCATTTGTCGTCTCTTCCTCGAGCCGTGCGATCTCAATTCGATCTCAAATCGTGCGAACCGTTTATCGTTTCGTTTATCGTTCCGTTTATCGTTTCATTTATCGTTTCTTTTATTCGTTCCATTTATTCGTTTCGTTATTCTACACTTAGCCAATCGCTGGCCATCCTTCATTCCCTCCTCCCATGGATCCAGCCTTGAAACGAGGCAGAATAAAGTTTTCGTGCAGCAACTGCCGCCTGAAAAAGAAAAAGTGCAACCGTAGGTACCCCTGTTCTTCTTGTATAAAGCTGGGAATTGAGGCCACTTGCGTGTTCAATGGCAAGAACACTTCAAAATTCTTGGCCACGTCGCCCCGTGGCGACATTTTATCGCCCGAAGGAACCATGGCGGAAAATCTTACTGGAAACTTTCCACGTATAGAGCCCCAATTGCCCACCAGCCTGTCCAGGACTTATGGAGGCTATCTCCCGAATCCGCTGAAAACTGAAGACTTCCCCTTCAACCTAGCAAAAGCGCTTCATGCTGGCCCTGACACTTTTGAAATAAAACATAGACACCAGTTTCGTCACGGCATTTTGGCCTACTTGACAATGGCAAGGGCAGACCCTGTCACTGGGCTAATTCAGAACCACATTGTTACCCAGAAAAACGTGGTTTGGGACGATATTCCCACGAGAAATAGTCTGATTTCCAAGTCTCATATTGGAGAATTGGAGGAAAGAGCAAGCAATTACTTTAAAGACTCTTATATCCAGCGACTAGGCCCTGATTTCTCCCACGACGACCTCCTTGTAGCTCGCCAGAAAATTTCGCTTTATGGAGCTTCTTTGGGAGTATTTTACCGTGCCAGTGAAGATTGGGTCAGCAGTCCCTTGCTCCACATAATTGAGTCGGAAATTCCTGACAAGCTCACCATCTTGAGCTGCCTCGATGTGTTCTTTTCCGACTGCAGCTTGGGGTCGTTTTTGGTTTTCGAAGACACCTTTAGAGAAAATACCGAAAAATTATTTGATGAAAATGTTCTCACCAACAATGCAAATGGGTCGAAACTTTGTGTCAACCTGAAAAAGGACATTGTAACCATTACTACGTTGGTAGTGGTGTTGCGCCATGTGCATTTGCACCTTTTGAACTCGGAAGCTTCTTCCCAACTTGCTTCCAAATGCCGTATTTCCATCGACGCTATCCACGCACTGGAAAGCCTTTTGCGGTGTCTTGACTTGACCTATGACTCCAACTGGGAGGTTCTTCAAGCTTTGACGTTGCTTTTCGATTACAGCTTGCGAGCACCAGAAAGCGACTGTTTTTCCACAAATGGAGATCCCGGTATAATATTTTCTACCATAGTAGCAATTGCAAGAAGCCTTCAATTTGATCAGAAGGTACGTTCCCAACCAACAGAGTACGATTTGCTGTGGATCCAGTTCCGAAGATGCTTTTGGTTATTTTTGCAAATGATGAACTTGGAATTGGCTCTCATGTACTATAGTCCATTATATTTCCAGGACGCTGATTTCGACTTCAAATTGCCGCAACAAGCTATAACGAACTCTCCGATGTTAAACCATGTGTGTTCAGCCTTGGCATCGTTGGCTCCAGTGATTCATAAACTCTACAAATTGGTGGAGATGGCGATGGTTCAAAAATCCTGTTCTCACCATTTATTGTTGGCAGAGATCAAGGACTTTGAGACGCTTATATCTCGTGAATTGGGCAGTCTCGAAAGCTATTTTACGTTCTACAGCAAATGTCTGGCCACCGCTATCAAGTTTAGGTTTTTATGTGTGTGCAAATGCTTCTTGATGGTGCTCTACTATGCATTGTACGTGGGTGTGGAAGCCAGAGGAGACTTCAATTTGGGGTTCAATTATCTCAGAAAGCTTGTTTTCATTGCCTATGAAGAGTTTGCTTTTCTACAAAAGGGCTTCATTGAGTCTTGTTCTCAATTTTTTGGTCCTTCGAGAGAATACTTCTTCCGACCTGTCTTGCTTGCTTGCAACAATATGCAACTAGTGACGGGAGTACTCCGAATTCGATCTCGGTGTACGTTGAAAAAACTCGATAGCCGTAAGAGTGCCAAGAACAAGCCACAACTAGGGGCTGCATTGACATCGATTATCGAGAACATCATTTTTTTTGAAACCAACATGATTGAATTCGATGAACAAATAGGTAAGGTTTTCAATTATGGTTATTGGAAAGAAAGACAGTACAACTTTGGCTCAATCTTAATGAAGCAGGAGTCGTTATTCGAGAACAGTGATGAATTAGTTGCTAAGGCAATGTTTCCATTTTCTGAAGAGCAAATTTGTGAATTGAGTGAATTGATCCGTGAATCGGCGAAAAGGTTTGAAGCAAATGAGGCATTTCAGAAGTCACTAACAAAAAATCTGGTATTGTTAAATCCACCGGCACAATTGACCGGTGTTGAACGACAGCATTATGTCATAATTGAGAGATTACAAAGAGACAAAATGTGGAGTTTGGTAAACCTAATTAAAAATTACTACCATGACGAGCGATTTCGACAGACATTCGATGCTGGCCACACCAATAACCTTGGAGATTTGTTTCATGGACAGGATGATATTTTGAATTATTTTGCAGCCGACGGATCACTTGGATTTTTGGAGTATGCGAAGGAGTCCCTGTATGTGTAGCGTCGTGTACAAGTGGATATTGCTATGGCTCGACTACATCTTGGCTCAATTGACTATGGCTCGACCTATATGACTCAATTGACTCATGGCTCGATTGACTCACAATGTGCCGGCACGCTCCATCTACCCGAGCGGAATAACTGTGCGGCTCAAAGTCTAACTTAGAGTCGTACGACAGGTCTTCAATTGTGGAAATTGGGGTTCCTGGTTCCTATGGTTTCCTGAATTTTCTGCAAAGTATGACTTTTAACGTCGTATGCTGATTCCAAACTCCCTTTTCTTCTTCCATTTGCAACCATTCCCAAAGTCCAGACCGCGTAGCGCCGCGCGCCGCACGAACTGTGTCGAATTTCTTTTGTCCCAACTGGGCGAAGTCGGTGTGGATTTCGGAGATGCGGTCGCCGACTGTTGAAAATAGGTGAGTTCAAAACGGTCAATTTTGTGCAAAAACCGCCCGAAAAAGTTCGGTATGGTCTGTTTGGTGGTTCAGTGACATATGTGTCATGTTTGGTGAATTTGTCTCAAACTCCATCCGGACTTACTGGGTACCCCACTCTGCTGGCTGGGCGGGGTTTTTCCGGTGCGAAAAACGCGCCGGGCCAATGGAGATGAGCGAGGCCGCATCGGAGTAATTGTTTCCATAAGGCCGAAAATAGATATAAAGGGCGTTTTTCTTTCGAGTACAACAGTAAAATGCTTGCCCCAACTAAAATGACCGCCACCGAGAAGGAAGCCCAGATCATGAAGGAGATCAGATCTGCTGCTGCCAACAAAAAGAAGCCTGTGAGAAAGTTTCAAGGTAGCTTTCTTGGAGAGATCTTTGACATCAGTGTCACCCGCAACTAGAGCAGGTTTCAGGCTAGCTTTCAGCTGCTAAGCAGAAAGCAGCTCACACAAAGCTGAATGATAGACAATGATAGACGCCGATTCGGGCCTAATTTATAGACTAATGACAATACATTTGACCACATTTTGACAATCACTTCTGAGTCACATTTCCACATTGTAGCCCACCCGCACCAACTGGCTGAACCAGGCGTCGAGGCCGTCTCGGGGAACCACCTCGTCTTTGCGCTCGAAAACACACCGGTTTATGCGAATGTAATTTAGCTGCGAATTGTGGTGAAAGTACATAATCGCAACATGTTGCACTTTAAACCAGTCGTCGTAGATGGTGGGGTGCACCATGCCCAAGCCTAGATTGGGGGCGCCGCCGGCCTGGGCTCCGAACACATCAAGATATTTTAGTCTGGGCAAAGATTCCACCATTTGCAACACTTCGTGGCAGTCGTGCGACACATTGGGATTGATTCTGAGGGCTGAAAGTTGCTTGAATTGACTCAATTCACGGTAGAAATGGTTGGACGGAAGCGGAATTATCAAGTCGCAGAACTGGTTTTCTTGCTTGATTTCAATTGAAAGTTTGGTGACGGTGTCTTTCTTGGTACCCGACACAAGCGCCTGCCCATAGCACTGGTAAAGTCCGTCCACGGAAAATTGCTCGAGCTTGGTACTGTTGTATCTGAGGATCAAATCCAACGACTTGAGGACTTCAGACTTCAAATTGGAAAGGAATAGCCACACGGTGTCGGTATATGCTTCGCGAAAGTCTAACGCCAAATGCTCCAATTGGCCAATATGATCGCATATTCTCGTTAAGAAGCTGTCCTCTATCCCCTCGTGGACAGCAGCTTGGGTGACCCTTTGGTACTCGGATACGTTTTTGAGTTCCAAAGTTTTAAGGTTTTTGAGGTTGACCGACTTGAGCAAGAGGTCGGCATCGCTGGCCGATACGAGGCAATTGTTGAGCAGGAGAACCTGGAGGTTGGCCAAGTACTCTAGTTTGCTTTCTGAAACAGCCCGGATGGTGTGCAAGTCGAGGTCGCTCAACGAGTCGGAATTGGGGGAAACGAGCTCTCCGCACGGCGGAACCAAGACGTTGACATCTTTGTCAAACCGGGCTATTTTGAGTACCCGAAGGTTCTGCAGCACCTGGGCGCTGTTCTCCCCCACGAGAAGATTGTTTATGATGCGCTGAAGCCGGGTGGAGTTCTGAAACGGCCGGATTTGAAAGTTGGTGATGTTCGCAAATGTCAATGGTTTCAGCGACGAAACCGAGGAAATCAGCTCGGTGTCGGAGTGCTCTGGGGGCTCGGAACTGAGCTCCGAGAGATAGTTGCTGAATTTTATGTTGAGCACAAGCGTTCGTATGGAGCTGGTGTTGGGAAGACTGCCCAAATACTCGAGCCGGAAATTGTCGTTGAGCCAGATGAGTTCTCGAAGGTGGACCAAAGTTGTGAAGAATTCACTGATTTGGTCGTTGAGCTCGTGGTCGTACGTGTTGAGCGAGTCGGGGAGCTCGAGGCACTTCAATGTCTTGATATAAGGAAAGCTGCCGGTGGGGATATTCGACGGTTCGCAGTACTTGAACTTGGTGTCGTAAAGCTGAATGTAGTGGGTCAACAAGCGGCGGAAATTGTACGAGCTTTTCACAAACGTGCACGAGTGCTCTTTGCGGTAATCTGGTCGGGTTTTCTCCGGGTTTTCGTAGTATTTGAACGGAATCTCCTTGTTGAACTGACTGTAGTTTTCGTCAATGACAATGTGCTGGTAGAGCCGAGGCATTGTCGACATATACATGGCTTTATTTGTGCGGAGGAGATTGAGACAGTCGAATTGGCTGAGCTCGTTGGCGATTTTGGCCCGCACTTCGAACGGAAGAGTATCTAGTCTGATTCGCTTGGGTTTTACATGGGGATGAAATTCGACTTTTTCTTGGCTGGACGAGTGGATAAGAGACGGTAGAAGTGGTTTCTTGGCGTAGCCCACGGGAGAGTTGAACAGGTACGTTTCTTGGGTCCCAGAGCGTGGCTTTAGCATGTAGAGTGGATCACAAAAGTTGCTCTTATCAGCTGGGTGAGTGGATGTGTGGGGAACCGCTTATGTCAGACAGGATGAGAACCCCGAATCACTACACTACGGAGCAGTTAGCTAAAACATTGATTAAGGAACAGGTCCGCGAAATGACGAATATAATTATGTAGAGCACTGTGCGGGCCAGCAGAAGTTGGGTAACACGTTGGTAGAAGATTGAAGGTCCTTCAAAGCAGACTCGTCAATGGCAGCTGTGGAGTTGCCCTGGCTGGCCTTGCCTTCTTCGTATTCTCTCTTCGAAACTTTGTAGTTACGACGAGCCTTCTTCTTTCCCGAGTCAAACTGCTGAGATAAAGTGTACTCGTAGGTGGTATCAAAGTAGTCGGCCCAGAGTTTATGCAATTCACTGGTGTCGTTGGCATTCCAGTCAAACTTGATAGCAAAGTCGTCTGGCAAACAGTAGAGGTTCTGGTGCTTGGAAGCCTTGACCAACACAGAAGCAGACCACTGGACAAAGTTGTCAATCTTGCTGTTGGAGCTGCCGTCCCACAACACCTTGTTTTCGTCTTCGGTTCCAGAAAGCAGAAGCGACTTCAACTCATCCTGGAACTTGGCGAACAACTGAGCGGCATCTTGGGTAGCAAAGTTGATGGTCACCTTGAACAAGTCGTCCTTAACCCAAGCCACGTCCGATACGGTGAACGAGGCCTTGGGGACGGACCCAGTGAATGCACTCAAAACAACCTGTTTGGCCTCAGAAAGGTTTCTGAGAACTCTCTTGAGGATAGAGCCCTCGGCTTCGGCCACAGCTCCAGCAGAAGCGACGCCCGCGTCAAGCTCACCGCCAAGTCCCGCAGCAGCTTGAGCCAAGCTACGCTTAAGAACTGATGCCTCACCAGCGGCTCCGGCAGCAATGTCGGCAATTGGAGTGTCAACGTCGGCTCCAATGCCAGCTCCAATGTCAGCCAAGTGCCTCTTGAGCACAGAAGCCTCTGCGCCGAGTCCAGCGTCAGC
>NSDU01000012.1:0-184572 GCA_003676015.1 Meyerozyma sp. JA9 | reverse complement strand
GTACACCAGTACACCAGTACACCAGTACACCAGTACACCAGTACACCAGTACACCAGTACACCAGTACACCAGTACACCAGTACACCAGTACACTGCATTGCTTCTAATGTAAATTGGTACACAAGCTTCTACTTCCGATTCCATTATGCATGCATGATGTCCCCCACACCTCTCGAATCCGGATCCCTATCAGTTGCTCCTTCTCTCGACTTCCGACTTAATCCAGTAAGGTGCTCGCTTTTAATTTCCAAAATCGTTTTCAAGACTAATAATACAAATCGAGCTTACACGGTTTCGGCCTCAAATCTTTCATTTTCTACCTAAAACTTTTATCATTCAAAGTGACTTCGTATATGAAAGCAAGCTGCAACTCACATCATAAAATGACCTGAGGTACTCACGACGCCTATAGTCATCCCAATTATGAGCCTGGATCAATATGATCAACATAAACCCTTCGATAATCATAGTAGGGGTATTTGCTATCAATTGACCAGTAGTAGTCCAGTGCATAATGCTGGCAGCGATTATCAAGCCAATGATTACCAAAACTGAGACAAGGACAGCATAAGGTGAGGAGCAAATATTGTTAATCCAAACCGATGCCTTGTAACCCCAGAAAGACATCTTTGAGTGATGGCTTGGAGTTTTTTGTGGGGAATCAATTGGCATGAATTTAGCAGATTCCTCGAACAAATCTTGAAAAATTACATCTTCATGAGCGGAAATCCTCAAGTAAACCAGTCTCAAAATAAAACCATCAAGAAACCCCACCAATCCAGTGTATGTGCCAATAATCAACCACCATGTGCTACTCCATTTCATAATATGGCCCGCCGCAAGCCATGCTGCGAGAACACATGCTGCCAAGATAACTCCAACACCGGTTCCTATCAAGTCAGCATAAACGTCTATTACCTTTTCCAAAGGGCTTCGTTTTTCTCGTTCAATTTCCACCAATGGGTTCGATAAAAAGTCATTTGTCTGGTGTCTCAAAACCAGTTCTATTTGACGTTCAATCTTGACTATATGGTTCATGATATCTTGAACGTATTTCTCATGGCGATACCTCATATTCTGTAAAAATACAGACGTCACCAAAAGCACAATTGCTGTTGCTGTGTTGATATACAATTGCCAATTGTTTCCCCATTTGGTATACTGTGGATTTGATCCCGAGTACTTGCCCGTATATGGACCATCATTTCCTGACAGAAGGTACATGGCTCCACAACCCAACCATACAAAGATTCCCGCCCAGTAAATTACCACCAGAATGATAGATCCCAAGCATTCACCAACTGCATTGGAAAGCCTGTCGAACCAGTTTGTCACCGCAACATCGTCGTACTTCGGAGTGCCAGATTCCAACGATGAACTTCCCGAATCTTCGTCGCTAGCTTCCATCATTTCTACCAACCCTTTCTTATTATCAGCAAGCAATCTCTGAAACGTTAGTAAACGAGACTTTGAGGTAGCGCAAAACTTTAGGTACGACGCATGTTCCTTTAGCTGGTGTCTCATCAAAATGGTGTCCCATAAATAACACTGAATGGACTGGCCGTCTTGCATTACCACTTGCCAAACTTGTGGAGCTTGGTACACAATTCCAAGCACAATCCATATGATCATGACAGCAACCATGAACATCAAAAACGATCGTGAACCCGACACCGAAACGGTAAAGTCAAGACCTCGAATAATCCAAAATTTATCAATTTCGTTTGTATATTCGATCTCACCCTTTCTGTCTTTTTCCTCATCATCAATGAAGATATGGGGCTCACTGACAACCTGTGGTCTTTCACCTGGATTACAAAGTACTCTTTTGATACCCATAACCTAGAAAGCAGTTATTTGTGGTATTCACTCGCACTTTTATATGACTATATATGAGTTTTTTGTTGAAGCGTCAAGCCTCCAATGGCTTAGAACGTGTGTCTTCAATCAGATAACTTTTGAAGGCTTAAACACAGCCCGACTGATTGATCTGATTGGCCATTACGCACTAATGACGCAATCTCGCTCCACAAAAGCCTCGTATGGCTTAACTCTTTTTGACAGCACTCAGTGAATGCACTTTATTCCAAAAGCCTTGAACGAATTGTTGGCCACATCATCTTCTGTGACAACTTTTGATCAAAATAGTGGCTATAAGATGAATATAGGCTAGTGAATTGAGCCTCGACGATTATGAAAGCGGTGAATTAAAATGCTCAAGGAAATGAAATTTGCGGCTTATGAACTTGGGGCTAATTAGAGCTTTGAGCCACCCCGCTCTCGCAAATACATTCAACCCTGCTGGTATGCTGGTATTAATCAATTTGATCATATGCTTTTGTATATCCGGGGTTTTGAGGGAACAAAAAGCGAATTCTCCCAAGAGCGCTTTTGTCACATAAGAGTGAACCATCTCGGCTGTGTTTTAGTAAATATTGAAATTTTTACCCAACTAAAGCTTGAGCATAAACATTCGACAGAAACATTTGACCTGGTTGTAGTGCTTTGAACCTAAGCCATATTTCTTCAGATGTCATTTTTGGCAATTTTCTTTCCACATCCCAGTGAAATCTGTGTTTTTGAGCGCGTGATATAAGCTTAAAAGCATTATTATACTGAAATCATCATTTTGATATCATCATACTGGAGAATAGATTCAACCTTACCAGACCTGGCCAAGTTGTTAGATACAGTCCTTTGGCTGCAAATTGCGAAAACTATAGATTTTGTAAAACTCAGAATTAATCCGGTATACTTTCGACTACACACTTTTCTAAGCCAAAGTTCCAATTATATTTGAGTTCTAGATTACTTATTGCAAGAAGATCCGATGTAGCTGTGCGTAAGCCCAAGCGATTCGAATTAGTATCATAGCATACAGTAAATCACTGTGTGAAAGATTGCCAATTAATTTAATTCGAACTGACTTTACCATAATCAAGTCATTTGCGAAAACTTGGCAAATAAGCACTCCAAAAAAGACTTATTGAAGTTAAGGTTGTAATCTGGTCCATCAATCGCCCAAATCGGACAACTAAAGATACCTTCTTTGAAGCTGAAAACGCTCCTCGGCGAATGAACTTTTGATCAAAAAAATGGATGTCTGACATGAAGGCTCATGAAAATTGTTCCCAATGCCAATGTACCAAGTCAGCAGCTGATACTGAACTTGTAATATATCTCGAGAACTTGATTGTGTCTTGCAATTTTTTTTCAAGTCAATTGATCATGAGGCAACCTTCTACTTCGTGGAAGCCAAACATTTAGTTGCAGAAGTACACCCTCTTCTCCTTTGCACTGAAAGCTCAAGTGGATTAGTTGATCAAACTAACGGATGAGGTGACTCCAAGAACAGAACTGGCCCATAAGATTAGGCTATTATAGTGCAACAAAATTCGATTACTCGACCAGCTTTATCATATTAAAGTATTAGATATAACTACAAGCACTTTCATCTAATTTCTTCATATTCCGGAATAATTTTTGCATTGTGTGAAAGAAAATTAGTTACATAATGGCCATCCTCATAACAGTTGCATTCGAGATCATTTTTCGCCTACGTGAAGAAGCTAATTCACAAACCATATTGGTATCATCGGTCATGGTAGTTCGATAGTTATGATCCAAGGACGGAACTCTCATGTTATGCAATCAAAACTTTTGCTCTTTTGGGCTTCATGGTGAACACTGATATGAAAGTTAGACTGCGGCTTGACTAAAAGTACAGTCTTTGCTAGTAAATTGGCTCTGCTATAGTTTACGATGTTTCCATTTCAACCTACATGTTTTCGCAAGTTTGAATTCAGACTCGGAATCTTCACGAACCGCGACGACTCCATGACAAATACCTCGCGACTGCGGCTCGATGCTCGTATAATTCTTTGAGTGCAGCCATCATTTCCCCACATTACCGCGATTATCGGGGAATTATTCCGCAAAGTTATTGTCGTACTCGCGGCAAACCTTCCCGATCTGAATGGCCAATGGGAAAGTTGCCGCAAAGAGTGCGTCAGTGCCCCGCAGGTTTCGGGTTATCGTCCTTCCGATTGATTATAAAAAGGGTCGTTTTCCTTCCTTTTGGCACGTTTACAATGTCGAACAACTTCGATGTTGAAGAGACTTTACAGCAATTGACGTTGGAAGAGAAAATCAGCTTGTTAGCTGGTCGGGATTTCTGGCATACAGTACCTGTCAAGCGGTTGAAAATTCCCTCGCTTCGGACTAGTGATGGTCCCAATGGTGTCAGAGGGACCAGATTCTTCAATGGGGTCAAGTCGGCTTGCTTTCCATGTGGAACCGCTTTGGCTTCAACCTTCAACAAGGAGTTGTTGAACGAAAGTGGTAAGCTCATGGGAGAAGAGGCTAGACACAAAGGAGCCCATATTTTGTTAGGACCCACCACCAACATGCAAAGAGGACCTTTAGGGGGCCGTGGGTTCGAGTCTTTCAGTGAGGACCCATATTTGGCGGGAATTGTTTCTGCTGCCATTGTCAATGGCGTGCAAAGCAAACATGTTGCAGCCACAATTAAACATTATGTTGGTAACGATTTGGAACACGAGCGTAATGCCAGTGACTCAATTGTCACTCCTCGTGCTATGCGTGAAATCTATTTGGAGCCCTTTCGCTTAGCTGTCAAGCACGCAAGTCCCAAGGCTTTCATGACTGGTTACAACAAAGTTAACGGACAACATGTGTCCCAATCGAAATTGTACATTGATGAGATATTGAGGAAGGAGTGGAATTGGGATGGACTTGTGATGTCAGATTGGTTCGGAACGTACACCGCCAATACCTCAATTGAAAACGGGTTGGATTTAGAAATGCCTGGTCCTACCAGATTCAGAACTCCAGCGGCGGTGGGTCATATGATCCAAACCAGAGAGTTGCACATTAATGATCTCGATGCCAGAGTTCGTAATGTGTTGGAAATGATCAAGTATGCTCTTAATTCTGGAATTCCCGAGGATTGTCCTGAAGACGAAGAAAACAACACAGAGCAAACGGCAAAGCACCTTCGCCAAGTTGCTGGAGAGAGTATTGTCTTATTGAAGAACGAGGGTATCTTACCATTGAAGAAAACAGAAAAAATTGCTGTAATTGGTCCGAATGCAAAGATAGCTGCCTACTGTGGAGGTGGTTCTGCTTCATTGAGAGCTTACTATACAGTGACGCCATACGAGGGTATTACCAAAAAGTTGGGAAAAGAGCCTTTATATACCCCTGGTGCTCATGGCCACAAAACGTTGCCAGATATGGGAAGAATCACCAAGAACCCAGTCACCGGTGGAATGGGACTCAACATGAAATTCTTCCACGAGCCTCCAACGGAAAAGAAAAGAACCCAATTTGACGAGGTAGATATTGATACTTCTCAGGCGTTTTTGGCAGACTACTACAACAAAAATCTCAAAGGAAACTTGTTCTTCGTTGATATCGAAGGTGAATTCGAAGTAGAAGAATCGGGCGAGTATGAGTTCGGTTTGACGGTGTGGGGAAGTGCTCAATTGTTCGTGAATAACAAGCTTGTGGTGGACAACACCAAGGACCAAGTTGGAGGAGATGCGTTTTTCAACCTAGGAACAGTCGAGAAAAAGGGAACCATCAAGTTGGAAAAAGGTGCCACGAATAAAATTAGAGTGGAATTTGGTTCTGCTCCTACGTCCACCGTCAAGTCAGAAGATTCAGTTGATTTTGGTGGAGGTGGAGCTGTTCGTTTTGGGTTTGCTCAGGTTATCGATCCTCAGGTGCAAATTTCCCGCGCCGTTGAGCTTGCCAAGTCTGTCGACAAGGTGGTTTTGTCGATTGGGTTGACTCAAGAATGGGAAAGTGAAGGCTTTGACAGACCTAATATGGACTTGCCGGGTTACACCAACGACTTGGTTCGTGCCGTTCTTGAAGCCAATCCCAATACAGTGGTTGTAAACCAGTCGGGAACCCCCGTAGAGTTTCCTTGGCTCTCCAAAGCCAAGGCATTGGTGCACGCTTGGTTCGGTGGAAACGAGACTGGAAACGCAATTGCAGATGTTCTTTTCGGTGACGTTAACCCCAGTGGAAAATTGGGTTTGTCATGGCCACTTCGGGTTCAAGATAACCCTACTTTCCTCAACTTCAGAACTGAAAAGGGGCGGGTTCTCTATGGTGAGGACGTCTTCATTGGCTACCGGTACTATGAAAAGTTGCAGAAACAGGTAGCATTCCCCTTTGGCTATGGCTTATCATACACCAAGTTTGGTTATTCCGACTTGAAGGTTAGCGCCGACGACAAGGAAATCAAGGTTTCTGCAACCATCAAGAATTCCGGAGATGTTGATGGAGCAGAAGTTGTACAGGTTTACATTGCACCCAAATCTTCTTCGATTATTCGTCCAATCAAAGAATTGAAGGAGTTCACCAAGTTGCCAATTAAGCTGGGCAAGCTGGCCACTGCTTCATTTACGTTGTCCTTGAAGGATTCTATTTCATACTTTGACGAGTACCAGAACGCTTGGTGTGCTGAGAAGGGTGACTACGAGGTGCACGTTGGACCAAGCAGTGACGACATTGAGTTGATTGGTGCGTTCACCGTGACGGAAACCAAGTACTGGCATGGGCTTTAAGACACTGGTTCTTCCTGAAGACGTAGAATAAACGTTAATTCTGAGTTTTGTAGCAGCCTCGGTAACAACAGTAGGGATCAGAAAGGCCGATAGGTTTATGGTTTGTTCAATTACCGATTTTTCATAACTTCCAAAATCTCCATTACAGACTTATTTGATCCGTAGTCACCCTTTCACTGAAGCAATTTCTCACTTCTTCTCTATGGTATCGTCTCGAGTTTCCGAGACAATCTTAACAGCCTTGATCACGGTTTCAACTGCTCATCTGTTGAGTCGCTTAATTATCAAATAATATCTTTCGTTATTTAACGATATAAAGGAGCGTAACATGAACAAAGAAAAAGAACTCTCTTATAATTTTTACACTTTTCTAATCTTTTTTCTGTACATCTATTCCCTTCTACAATTTGTCACCTCGTTGCGGCGCGCTGGGGGTCGCGATATCAATTTCGATGGGCCGCTTACATAAACATGGTACATTTTTTGCGATGAGCATCTAGAAATCTTTCCATTCCCCACCATGTCTGACGAGGTTATTTGGCAGGTTATCAACCACCAGTTCTGCGCCTTCAAGATCAAAACCACCACGAACCAGAACTTCTGCAGAAACGAGTATAATGTGTCTGGTTTGTGTAACCGTCAATCGTGTCCTCTTGCAAATGCTCGGTATGCAACCGTGAAAAATGTAGATGGAAAACTTTACTTGTATATGAAAACAGCCGAGAGAGCACACATGCCATCGAAATGGTGGGAGAGGATCCGTCTTCTGAAAAACTATAATAAAGCTCTCGAACAAATAGATGGACGATTGCAGTATTGGCAAAAATTCTTGATCCACAAGTGCAAACAGAGACTAACACGGTTGACCCAGGTGGCCATTACCGAGAGAAGACTAGCATTAAAGGAGGAGGAGAGGCACTACGTCGGGGTGAAACCAAAGGTCAAGAGGAGAGAGGAAAATCGTGAACGCAAGGCTCTTGCAGCCGCCAAGATCGAGAAGGCCATCGAGAAAGAATTACTTGAAAGATTGAAGAGTGGAGCTTATGGTGACAAGCCATTGAATGTCGATGAGAACATCTGGAAAAAAGTGCTTGGAAAAGTCGACGAAGCTGATGAAGAGGAGGAAGAGTTCGATGATGAAGACGAAGTCGATCTCATTAGCGATGACGAGAGTGATGTGGGTGAGGTGGAATATGTTGAGGACGACGGAGAAGATGAGTTGGTTGATTTGGAAGACTTGGAACAGTGGCTCGGAGACTCGTCAGAAGAATCTGAATCAGAGAGCAGTGAAGACGACGAAAGTGCTGCCCGTGGTAAGCGGAAGGCACCAGAATCAAACGAGAAGAGAAAGAGACGTCCAAGAGTGGAAATCGAATACGAACAAGAGCAAGAACGAGAGCCATTGACCAACATAGCGACTTCTTAAGAAGAGCATAGGTATTGCATATTAATAGGAAAGTACCACTTTATTGGAGCATGGAAATAGAAGTCTTTCCCATAACGGAATGGGAATGTAAGCTAGGCAATTTAGTCAATAATGGTGCTCGTTAATACTAGAATCACTTGATTACTTTGCTTTAAGGTTGCAATAGAGTAGGAATTCTTTGCAACGGAATAATTCTCGGTCCAAAGAACCATTATCACCTCATATTAGTGCCTGATTTTTCTAGTGAAAATTAGCAAGCAAAATGGAGAGTTGATACACCCTCCGTCACTCTATGCTTTTCCCAAAATCACCCGAAAGTTACTTTGAGAGCCAAATCACAGAATCCAAGCCAAAACTGAAGCCAAATTCAAAGTTTAACTGCATTCATTTTGGTTTTAGATGATAAAAGTCGACTTGCGCTCAATTTTTGCACCCAGAGTTAGCGAGCAACCCCACTTTTCGGAACCGTTTCCGGCGAATTTTCGCAACATCTATCGGAATTAGAAATCTTATAAGAATAGCCAATGCAACTGAGCTAAAATCAATACAATATTCTCAATGCCTCTCAGATTGAATTCGGGCATTTCAATGCCCATTATAGGTTATGGAACCTGGAAGATACCCCACAATGTGTGTGCGGACAGGGTCTACCAGGCAGTGAAATCCGGTTACCGTTTATTCGATTGTGCTCAAGACTATGGCAATGAAAAGAAAGTTGGAGATGGCTTGAAGCGAGCCATGGACGATGGGTTGGTGAAACGAGAAGAATTGTTTGTCATTTCCAAACTTTGGAACTCTTATCATCATCCGGATAATGTTGAGAAAGCACTCGATATTACCATGAAAGATTTAAACCTCGACTACATTGATTTGTTTTTGATCCATTTTCCAATTGCGTTCAAGTTTGTTCCATTCGAGGAGAAATATCCAGCTGGAACCTACTGTGGAGATGGTGATAAAATCGTTTTGGAAAAAGTGCCCATCATAGACACATGGAGAGCAATGGAAGCTTTGGTTGCAAAGGGCAAATTGAAGTCCATTGGTGTATCCAATTTTAATGGTGCAGTGTTAATGGATTTGCTTAGTAGTGCCAAAATACCCCCAGCCGTGCTACAGATCGAACATCATCCATATTTGCAGCAACCACAGTTGATAAAATGGGTTCAAAAGAACGGCATAAAGGTGATTGCCTACTCATCTTTCGGCCCCCAATCTTTCCTTGAATTGGAAAATCCGCGAGCACTTGAGTGTAAGCCTTTATTTCAACAAGAAGACATAGTTAGAATCGCAGCAGCACATAATGTGTCGCCAGCCAAAGTGCTTTTGAGATGGTCTACTCAGAATGAAATAGCAGTCATTCCAAAAGGTGATACTCCTGAGCAATTGGCACAAAATTTGCAAGTGAACGATTTTGACCTTAGTGCTGAAGATATGGCTGCAATTGAAAAATTAGACAAGAACGTTCGTTTCAACGATGCGTGGGACTTTGCTGGTCTTCCCACATTCTACTGATTCTTGCAGGAAGATAAAAAGGAGGCTTAGATTTTCTTAGATTTTTTTGTTCCAGTCCCTGCATTCGGCTGCAAATTTTATCGCTTTTCGCAAATATACGTTGACGTTTATGCACTGGGAGGATCCCATTTCCACTCTGCGTTGCGGCAGTAGGGTGCTCTAACATTCTTTAGTTTCGACATTTTCAATAGCTGCGCCCTTGGTACGGATATGTCGGTTTTAACAAGACAGAAACGCGAATACTCACACAAGTGCGGCGGGACATGCGTCAGGACGGCTGCCTTGTGTGGCAGTGCTGGCCCTTGCATCTATTTTTGTATGCAACCCGATTAGTTAATCGTGCATGGGTGGCGGCGATACGGATCTAACGTTGCAGCCATTTTTAGAACATGCAGCTGCGGACAACTCGAGGCTGAGCACCACTATCGAAGATCGTAATTGCATTCATTTATAATCGTGGGAAGCGGCGCAATTTGTTCGAAAAAGATGCAAATTTCTCTCCACTCTTGGATACCAAGTGACACTCCAACTCGGACCACTTTAAAGTCAATTGCAACCACCCACGCTCCGGGACTCTCGTCTACTTTAACCTCTGCCCTTGCAAAAATTTCCACTGTTTCTGATTCGGGAGACCTTTATGATATTTCTCAGCAGATAAGAGGTGCCCAGGCTTCTCTCACCATCATCAGTGCCGAAAATTTGCTCGCTACTGCAACAGAAGAGGCCGTGAAGTCACGGGCCACTCAAGCTATATTTGCAGCCACGTCCAACTTGAAGGAATTGGCAGATGAGCAGAACTTGTTTGACACCACTCTCAACCGCCCTGCCAATATCATTTATCTCGCGGTGTTCTTCTTTCAATTTTTATATTTTTCAGTGATGGTGTGGAAGTCTCGTTTCCACTGGTTCAACATAACTTTCATATGTGGGTACGGTTTGGAATTTGCCGGGTTTCTTGGTAGAGTATTGAGTTTCATGGACGATACTGAAGAGACATATTATCTCCTTCAATTCGTGACATTGACAATTGCTCCAGCTTTCATCATGGCAGGGATATACTTTTTATTTGGCCAATGTGTGGTGATATACGGTCGAAAATTTTCGTTTTTAAAGC
This sequence comes from Meyerozyma sp. JA9, assembly GCA_003676015.1. Classification (NCBI taxonomy): domain Eukaryota; kingdom Fungi; phylum Ascomycota; class Pichiomycetes; order Serinales; family Debaryomycetaceae; genus Meyerozyma; species Meyerozyma sp. JA9. Next base: position 173,920 of record NSDU01000012.1, on the reverse strand, counting down.
CTATGTGGTACTCGTATATCTTCATTGGCTGTGACGTTCTTTCTTTGATTATTCAATCTATCGGAGGCGCCATGGCATCTACTGCTTCCAGTAGTAACCAAGATCCTACTACGGGGAAAAACATTATGATTTTTGGAATTGTGTTCCAGGTCGCGGCCATGCAAGTTTTCCTTATTTTTTGGTTTTGGTTTTTGAAACGGTGCTTCTTCAAAGCAGTACACGACGGAGACCTTCCTCAAGATTATACCACGCACTCTATGACCAGGTCTACGCCTATCAACTACATGAAAATGCTCTTCACCATACGCTCAGCTCGTGAATATTCAACCGCATATCGGGAACCTCTTTACAACCCCAAATACTCCCACATTCGTCAACGGGGCTCGTTTAAATTGTTGCCTGTGGGAGTTACCGTTGCCGTAATTGTGGTGTACATTCGCTGCGTTTACAGAGTGGTGGAATTGATCCAAGGTTTCGACGGCTATTTGATGTCCCACGAGATATACTTGATGCTTTTGGATGCGTTAATGATTGCATTATGTGGGTTTATCTTCTTCCCATTGCATCCTGTGTGGGCCATCGGCTCTGGAAATGTCATCAAGAGAAGGATGATTACCCAGAACCAAGACGAGAAGGCTGAGAATAGAGAAGAGTGGACTGAAACCACGTCCAGCATTTGATATATTGGTAGTGAATTTTAGAGATTATTATGACACGTAAACAGAGAAATTAGCCTGAAAATGAAAACAGCTTTATTACTAGTACGTCTCTTCAATGCTTTCTGAACCCTGACCTCTATTCCTGATTAAGATATTTTGTGATAATTTGCAGCCATTCATGACTTGGAGTATTGAGATTTTGATGTTCCAAGCCGCATGTGGTTTGTCCATTTATAGCAAGCCGCTGAAAAACTGCAACTTATCCGCGATAACCGTATGCTGAACTTCTCATATTCGGTCACTTCTTCTGGAAGTCTAAAAATAATACGGTAACGTTTCGCATCTCAAAACTTCAAGCGCGCGGTTGCGAGCCCCCACTGCATAAACTCCGCATGCGTATCTGCACTTTTGTTCCGTCAATCGACACTAATCGGGCAACCGTCCCTTACGTCAGCGCATCTTCGCCGTTAAAATTGCAGCCATTGGGCCGTATGATATCAAGAAACTGAGTAGGTTAATGAGTCCCAATATAGTCAGATCCAAATACTGCGTTCGCTTTATGCATACAATTTCAACCATACAATCAATTGCAACTACCCTGGCTCTCCTACTGCAAAGGAAGTTTATTTTTATTCGTCAATTGCATAAAAGTTGGAGAATGCACTTGCAAGAGCTACCATTGCTTCAATTTTGATGACAATTGCACCTACTCTCATCAAGGTAGACATTGTTATTTTTTCCTGTGTGTTAATGGTCACAGAGAATTTATCAGAACAGAGCTACGAGACGCTGAAAGGCAGAGTACGGAAGGTTTTGAAGTCTTGATGAAATTTTGAAAACCATCGAAATAATAGCTAACCCGGAAACCGATAAAAAGAAAGTTTTCGATTTCATGTCGTTGACGCCCCGTTTGATTCCCTGTTTCATTGGTGGTGCTAGCTGCGCATTAGGAATGACGGCTCGTACTGAAAGGATATTTGAATAGTCTGAAGCATCCAGCATGAGCATCCAGATTAAATTCGAAGGCCAATTTGCAGCCAATTTTATACGTATCGACTGTTTGCTCGAGAGATCTGGACTCTCCAATTATCGCCCAGAGTACCTTCACCTACTCCATCTCAGCTTTTTCTTGCTCAATTGAGCCACAATACTCCCGTCTCAGTCTATTCATTGGGTTATATTTCTAGCGCGAACAGATATCTGCACTTTATGCAAGAATGCTTATCCGCGACTGCCGATGGGTGCTATTTTTAATTGCTAAGTAGAAATAGCAAAAATATACAAATCTTATATTATTTTTCTGCGCTCGTTATCTGCCTCGTTATCCACCTCCTTTGAGACACATGCGCAACGCCAAGCCCACCGCCAAGCACGGCGCTACGCAACCAAGCGTTATGCGCATTTCCTTCTTCTTTCGCACAAATCTTCGTGACAAAGAGGGTCACCAGCATACTTCTAAAAGTCACCTTTATCCTCTCCTCTACCCTTCAACCAGGTGCCACGTGCCCGATTAGCTTCAATTGACACCTATTGTCGCCTCTTTTTTGGCAGGTTTCAGCCACTTGCTCCTACATAAAAATAACCTTTACGAGCGATTCAGCGAATCGTATAAGCCACAGCCCCGCTACACACAGGACTATTTTCGTAGCTCTTACCGAATTTATGTGCGAAGTTTTAAGGAGCAAATCTCGAAAAAAAATATAGTTCGAATGTCGTCGCTTTCGATTCCACTGTGGACACCGAGTAAGATCCCGACCACAACCACCCTTTCGTCCATTGCCACTACTTATGCCCCGGCATTATCAGAATCTCTAGTCGCTGCGGTGTCTTCGCTTTCGACTGCAACTCAAAATTATGACTTTTATTCTCTTTCCCAAGTGATCAGAGGAGCACAGGCTTCGCTCACCATCATCGAGGCAGAAAAGGTCCTCGCCACAGCCACTGTTAAGCAAGTCCAAGCCAGAGCAACACAAGCAATCTTCGATGCCACTCTCAACTTGAAGGCGTTGGCAGACGACGAAAACTTGTATGGAACTCATCTTGATCGTCCTGCCAACATCATATACTTGGTTGTGTTCACAGGCATTTTCTTCTACATTATGGGCATGCTTGTCAAGTCTCGCTACCATTGGTACAACATTACCTTTTTCTGTGGGTACGGACTCGAATTTGCAGGTTTCCTTGGTAGAGTTCTCAGTTTCAAAGATAATACCGACATGAATTACTTTTTGCTTCAATTTGTGTCGTTGACCATTGCTCCTGCATTCATTATGGCAGGGATATACTTTCTCTTTGCACAATGTGTAGTGATTCATGGTCGACAATTTTCCGTCTTGAAACCCATGTGGTACTCCTACTTTTTCATTGGCTGCGATGTGCTTTCCTTAGTGATTCAAGCTGGAGGTGGCGCGGCTGCTTCGATTGCTACCAACAACCATGAAGATACCAAACCTGGTACCCACACCATGATTGCTGGTATAGTATTCCAAGTTGTTGCCATGACGGTTTTCCTTACATTTTGGTTTGAGTTTTTGAGAAGACTCTACTTTAGAAAGTTGGACGTGGAGGGCCTTCCCTCCGACTACAGGGACCACCCTCTTGGGAAACCCTCGGTTGGCAACTTTTTCAAATTCCTCTTCCACGTAAAGTCGGTAAGAGAGTACCTCTCAGTGTACAGAGAACCAGTGTACAACCCCAAGTTTGAATCCATTCGTTCCCGTAAACTCATGCCATACATGCCATTGGGAATTACCATCGGGGTTGTGGCCGTGTACATTCGTTGTATTTACCGTGTGGTGGAATTGGCCCAAGGGTTCAGTGGCTACCTTATCACACACGAGGTCTATTTGATGACATTGGACGCTCTTATGATTGCAATTTGTGGCCTTATCTTTATCCCATTGCACCCGGTTTGGGTGTTTGGTTCCCAAGTTCTTATCAGTGTCAAGGTTATCAAGGCCAACAAAGACGAGGAACATTTTGGGAATGAAGACGATAGCTCTGAACGCGAGAAGCTGTCGGAGGACGACCAGAACACAGCCCAGAACACAGACGAGAAATTGCGTGTCGACGGCAACACAAACGCAAATCATGAAAGAGGAACAGTTTCTCAATCAGGCGAATCGGGGTCTACTACTCCATACTAATTGTAACATAATGGCGAGGTTAATTATACCTAGACTTCAGCTGAATATTTAATATATGCACACATATGCACACTACCACCGTCAATTGTCTAAAAGTCCGGATCCAAAATCTCTATCGGGAGAAGTTACGGAGACCAGTACACCCGCACCTTTATTTTAGGTCAAAATACACGAAATCTACCGATAAGGAATCATTGACACAATATAAAATGGAGTCAAAATTAGCTAAAACCGTAATGTTTAGAAAATGTTGACAGAGGAAATACTAAGTGGAAACCATAAATATGACATCGATGAGGATGTCTTGAATTACGATATACTTAAGGTCGCGGAGGAAATTAAGCAGAAATCAAATTTCTCCACCAACTTCGAATTTGACCCCGTCGTTCATCTTGCCTTTGACGAAACAAAGAGCGTTAAAAAACACACATTGCAAGATTTGGGGATCGGAAAAACCCATTGCCAAACTATTACCGATGTTGCTGCTGTGGAACCATTTCCTTTGTTCACAGAAGAAGCCATTGACATCATGAAATGGGAGCTCTTTCTGAACCCGGATATAATTCGTGAGTACGGACGGCGTGTGAATCTAGCTGTGGGTTCAAGCTCAAAAGATTTTCAAGTTTCGGGCTTTGCGGATAACACTCCGTTCACCAAGGCGGCTCTTTCTCACCCCAAGACCATTCAAATTATGAGCAGACTTGCCGGGTTGCCGTTGAGGATTCCCCATGTCTACAGCATGGCCCACATAAATGCGTCGTTGAAGGAGCGTAGAAACGAAACCAGCGTGGAGACCGACGAGGAATTGAGAGAGAAGGTAAAGCAGCAGAACTCTGATGCTGATAACATTCCTAGTTCTGTATCGTGGCACTACGATAGTACTCCCTTGGTGTGTGTGTTGATGCTAGAAGCCCCCTCAAACATGATTGGTGGTGAAACTTGTTTAAGAACGGGAACCGAAGATATCTTCAGAGTCGAAGGTGCTCGGAAGGGCCACGCTACTGTGCTTCAAGGAAGAGTCATTAGGCACATTGCAACGAAACCTTTGAACAACGCTGATAGAATATCTCTAGTTGTGTCGTATATTCCACTAGAAGTGGACATACCAGACACAACAGTAGCACTTTCAGAAAGTCCTTCGGCAACTCCTTCGTTCTTAAACGACAAGTTTTACCCAAACTATGTAAACTACAAGTTTGAAAGAATCGAGCAAAGACTCCGCAAGTTTAGACTCAACCTCATGGAAAACTACAAAAGAAAGGAAAAGTTTGATCAGGTCCAAACCATCGATTTCTGTAAAGATATCGAAAAGTATTTGTCTGGCGTTTATAAGGATTTTGAAGCTATCAGCGATGCACCCTACCCCCCCAAGTTGTTTTCGACACCATATTCACAGCTCTGATGGAGCTACATAATTGGTGCCTTAACTGTACAGGGACGGCGAACGCATCCTTAGTTCATGGAACACAAATGTATTGGCTGCAAAAAGTTCAAAAAAATTGTCACAAACACAAATTCAAAACAGGCTAGTATGTCGGACACATCTGTCCTTGCCGAGTTGCCTTTCTTCTCGGCTTCTGATGATGAGCTACTTGGTGTTGCTGAAGAAGACTTGTTGCTTGATGGGTTTCAAAACCAAAAGTTTCCTCGTGATGGATTTGTATCCTTTCACTCGCTTAAAATTTGTTGCTCCAATGCAAAGCAGATGGCTCGCTTTCTAGAATTGACTATGGGATTCAAACAAGTAGCTTATAGGGGGCTCGAGAATGATTCGAGATTCATTGCTTCTCATGTGGTCAGTAATGGCGATGTTGTATTTGAATTGGTGAACACATTAGGTTTCGCGGAGGATGTGTCCGCTCCGCCGACTGTCGAAAACCCCCACTTGGATCCAATAAGAGACGAAGCAGTTCATGACTTTAATGCAGTTATCAGTGACTTTGTACACAAGGTCGTTGAAGTTCACGTTGGTGAAAATGAATTCAGTGATTTCTCAAAGGCCATTGAAGAAGCAGTAGGGGCATCTAGAGTCAAACGATCACAAATAAAATACTACAGTGAACTTTTAAACGATATTGCCCTGGGTATTCTGGCCACTATTCATGACATGATTGTCCAGAAGATTATTCAATTCTTTGTGTCAAAGCACGGTGATGGGGTATTTGTTATTTCGTTGTGGGTTCAAGATGTCGACTTGATTTACCAAAAAGCAGTTAGTGAAGGTGCAGTGGCTATATTCAAACCTAGAATCTTGAATGACGAAAATGGACTGTTGAAGTTAGCAACAGTCAGGTTGCCGTCTACCGATATGTGCCATACTCTCATTGAGAATATCGATTACTCGGGTCCATTTATACCTGGATACGTTGGTCATATCGAGGAAGAGTCTGTGGAATATACCGAGCAGCTTTCGCAATTGCCAGCTGTGAATCTTTGTCGCATAGATCATTGTGTTCAGAACTACACATGGAATCAAATGATGGATAAGGCAAGACTCTACACTCGAATATTTGGACTACACAAGTACTGGTCGGTGGATGAGACCGATGTAGCGACAGAAAACACTGCGTTAAGATCCATTGTCATGGCGTCGAGCAATGGAAGAATCAAGATTCCAATCAATGAACCGTTCAAGGGAAAGAAACGAGGACAAATTGAAGAGTTTTATGATTTCAATGGAGGACCTGGAGTTCAACATGTTGCCTTGCTGACAACCAACATTATCAGTACCGTTGGACTGCTTATCCAAAGAGGGATAACGTTCAATACTATGAAAGACGAGTACTATGATGAGCTTCGTGAACGCTTGCACCACGACGATATTGTATTGAAAGAAGATCTCTCGGAACTTCAGCGGCTCAACATCTTAGTCGACTACGATAGCTCCAGTCGTCGCAAGAAGGATAAAGGGTGCAATTACATCTTGCAGATTTTCACCAAGCCGCTACATGATCGTCCAACTTTGTTCATTGAGATTATTCAGCGTCATCATCATAATGGGTTCGGGAAAGGCACCTTCAAGGGACTCTTCAAGTCGATCGAAGAACAACAAGAGAAGCGTGGAACTTTGGTTGATATCTAAATAAGGGAGGAGTCTAAACTTCGAGCACAATAATAACAACGGAACGTAGAATTCAAGGACCCATGAACCTTTGGTTCATAAAAGTGTCGTAAGCTTCGGGGCAATCGCTCTTCAATTGCGAACCTTTGGTCAGGTAAAACTCCTTAATATCTTCGACAAAGAGAGGAAACAAAAAATTGTCCACCCCCTCATTGCGAGCAATCTCTTTCGCTCTCTCATAGGGTATCCAGACTCCTTTCAAGTTCATGGCGCCTGCTCTCACGACATAGCGGTCTTTTTCTGTCTTCAATATTCCATCTCTTTTCCCACGAGACATCCCAGCAACGTTTAATAATTTGGTCCCATTAATATAGTTTGTATCCTCTCTTCTCGACACAAGCACCCCTCGTGCTTCCACCTGATAGCACAATGTCTTCTCGTCGTTCCAGTACGTGGTGGCTATTCTTGGTTTTACTGGAATTGGGTATTTCGTCTGGTGGTTTGGTTCCGAGAACTCATGGCCCATGCGTTCAGATGGGAGCGGAACGTTCCCAAGACTTGAAGCTGACTGTGGTTGTGGAGACAGGAGCAGCGTATCTGTGGAAGCAGTACGTCTGCCGGATGGAAGAACTGAGTTTGAATGGGTAGCAGCCTGCTGCAAAAATGGACCCTCATGGCGAAGTTGTACCAACTCTCCTTTCGGGGTGAACCGCGAGTGACCATCTGGCGCTAGCTCGTGGTGGTAGTCGGGGTGGTAGTTTTCGTTTGGTAGTTGAGGATAGCTTTCATAGTACGGCGGACCCACATCTCCATATGCCAAGTTGACGGTGCGGCGAGCAGATAGTGGATTAAAGGCGGCACCCGAATTGTCATACACTTGTCTTGGCTGGGTAGGTTCATGGGAGCCTTGGAACATCACATTTATGGGCTCGGTTATAGGCAAATGCAAAGCTTGGGCATCAGCGCTGGGGAGGTGATCCTGCTTGATTGACATGTCCTTTTTCGAACCCATGCAATCAGTCAATATATACTCGACACTTTACCCGCTTTTCTTTTTTTCAATCCACTATCTATGATCGTAAATGGCAGCGCAATTAGGAAGCACAGCTGATAAATCAAGATTCACAGGATGATCCGTATAAGCCCGATCCAATCTTGATGTGAGCTCATGCAAGTTGAGGCACGATTGTGCAAGTCCAAAAATAAGGGTCATGCAGTGGGAAACTAGTAGTCCCGTATTTCGCAGCCCCATTGGTAGATGATACACAACCAGGAGGGTCCAAGCTTGACAAGAACAAAGCTAGTGCTTATAGTTTCTTCTCTGGCTGCGAAAATCCCAAACCAGAACAAGTCGCATGGGCACCGTGGAAAATTTTATGCAAGCGCAACCCCTCAATTGTACACCTGATTAATCAGGCAAGTTCTAGATGATCTTACTCCACACCTCCAAGCTTTTCCAGGTACACGAGTTGGATATTTCCGAAGTGCACCGGAGAAGACCGTGAAATTTGCAAATTTGCGCATTTCTAGACCATGCTTGATCTCCCTAATGCTCCTCGGTAATCAATGCACGATACACATCAACTTGCAGTCCTCGGGAGCGGAGACGACAGCAGAGTGTGGAAATACGAACGGCTTAATGTCGAGAATCTCATGCCCAAAAGGCTGATAATAATCCGAAGCACATGTTTCCGATTCCACGGGTATTCAGTTTCAAGTGCCGCGGAGGTGGAGTTTCCAATTTTCATCATTTTAAGTCTGGTCTTCGGGAAAGATCCCGTATAGTAGACCCTTTTTTTCACAGTACACATCTCATTGTCCGGTTCCATGAACATTCCAATCGGTCCAATTATCACCATTGCCTCACACCCTTTCATGCGCGAGCGACTATTGCCCGTAAAAACTGTGGATTTCGCCGTCGGATTTCGTCGTCGCCTGATTCAGCCTCCACGCCTCGTCGGACCCCGAGGGTTCGAAGTATTATCACCGTATGCATGGAACTTTTGCCTGCAGGACGTTTATCGCTGCGGCGTGTTGGCTTAGTGACGAAAAAAAACTAGCTGCGAGGTCTTTTTGCATTGGTTTCTAAAAAAAACTATATCCGGGAATTTCATTTGTGGTTTCTGCAGCTGTATAATATCTCCGTTACCCAGGAAATCTTCTGCAACCCATTTGACGTCACAAGGTCTCTATACCAGCCACAATCCAGCCCCATCGTCCAGTATCGGTGTGATGCCGTCGTCACGAAGACTGTCATTCCTCAATGCAGGAGGCCGTAACTCGATAAGCAACTTTGCGTCGTCATACACTAGAGCTCAGACATTTTTGGCGGTCGAACGCGGTCCATCCGAGGAAGATCTTTCGCCTTGCACTTCTCCCGACACACCTGCGATCGAGGGTCTGATTTCCATTCGTCCATCTGGACGCTCAGAAAGCGCTATCGACGACGAAGAATCATCCGTGGGAAATCTGCCCCACCAGTTCAATCGAATCGACACATTTGATTTCCCGCACGATGAAACCACGGCATTGATCAGAAGACTGAGCCATTCCAGCTCAACCCTTGGTCGCACCGGAGAGTCCACGGTACCACAGACAATATTCAACTCGATGAACACATTGATAGGAATTGGCATGCTATCTCTTCCGTTTGGCTTCAGACTTTCTGGTTGGATATTTGGTACCGTGATCCTCGCATCTAGCTCGTATATCACAGGAATGACGGCCAAGATGCTCGGAAAAATTTTGAAACGATACCCTTCCTTGAACAGCTATGGCGACATAGCCGAGCACACGGGCTATAAATCGAGAATAGGAAGCAAAACCGCTCATTATGTGGTCACGGCCATATTCATTGTGGACTTATTGGGGGCCTTGGTGGAATTGGTGATTTTATTCGGAGACTCATTCTATCTTTTATATCCGCAAATCCCCAAACCAGCCTATAAAGCCGTCTTGATCTTGGCGAGCTTCTGCCTCTCGTTTCTCCTGCTTTCCACCCTTTCATTTCTCAGCTTGTTGGGCCTTCTTTGCACCAACGCACTAATAATCATCCTAATAATTTGTGGAGTTTTCACATCCCATTCTCCAGGATCGTTGCTCCACCCTTCCAACACGTCCTGGTGGCCAAAAAGTGCCATGGAAGTATTCATGAGTCTCGGCATCTTTATGGCTCCATGGGGCGGTCACCCGGTTTTTCCGGAACTCTATCGTGACATGAGGCATCCTTTGAAGTATCCAAAAGTGGCCAACACTTCTTTCTTTTTGGTATTCGATCTCAACTATTTGGTTGCGGTAGCTGGCTACCTCATGTTTGGATCTCAATGTGAAGATTCCATCACAAAAAACCTCATGTCCAATGCAAATTTCCCTCTGTGGGTAACTCCAGCTATTTGTGTACTCATGGGTTTATTACCCATTTCCAAGATCCCACTACTTAGCAAGCCAGTGGTTAACGTTTACGAGAGCTACTTCCACTTGGGATCTTCCACTATTGTTGTCAAAGACGGCCAAAGAGAGGAAAACTACTCCGCTGGTCAAATAGTGTCTCGAATAATCTTCTTTGCATTCATGTTGGTTATGTCGCTCGTGTTCACGCTGTTTGGAAAAGTTCTTGCATTTTTGGGCAGCGCCGTGGTTTTCACCATGTGTATGACTTGCCCACTCTTGTTCTACCTCGTGTTGATGAAAGATCAACTCACCAGGTTTCAGAAAATTCTATTGCACATTGGCGTGGCCGTGGGATTGGCATGTTCTGTGGTGGGCACATTCGCATCAATTTCTATTGTAACATAATTAAATGAACCGTATATTGATATCTAGCGATCATAATTATAGTCTCCTTCAAAATCGTAATCGTGGGAAAGTACGCTAGCTGCATAAAGCAAATTGTCGTGCTGAGCTTTTGCTAGGTACTGCGCCATAACCTGCGATCCTGAAGAAGAATACTGTCCTCGTGAAGCAGGATATTGTGGATACTGCGGAGGCATAGGCGCCGCCATAGGTGGATAGTAGCCGTAATTCATACGAGGAGGACCCTGTGGAGGCATGTAGTACGGGTGTGGCTGTTGGTGCTGATATGGAGCAGGAGTAAACTTATTATAATGAGGCTCGTAAGGTTTGTGATAATGGCCCTGCGAGTTGAGGGAAGAACTTGAAATGTTGCGATAAGGCTTTCTGAAACTGGTGCTTGCTTTATTTTTGAGATGGCTCGACCTTTTCGCGTCCTCCTTGTTGCTATTGTTAGCGGTGGTGGAGGCAGTGTCATCAGAACCTATGATGATAGAAACATCATCGTCCTCCTCTTCCTCGTCCTCTTCCTCCTCTTCGTATGCCTTTTCCTCTGCCTCATGAGCCTTTACATCTTGCCCGTTATGCTTAGAACTTCCTTCAAATGTCAATACTGTAGAGTCCCCACCTTTTTCGTCGCTGGACTCTCCGCCAAGCAGTAAGCCATTGACATCTGGCAACTCCGGTTCATTGGTGGATTCCTTCTCGGAATCACTGTCCTTGCTAGAAATCCCAAATACCATAGCTGCCTCCTTGGGTATTTTTTGGTTTGATTCACCTATATCAATTCCATTTTCACGGAAAATGTCATTACCAGCTCTTGACGATCTTTCTCCAATACTTGGCAATTCCTCGCCATTGTAAGTGAAGTCAATCCTCTCACGTCTTCTGGATCTTTTCTTGTAGCTAAACTTTGGAGGATTTCCACATCTATCCTTTGCGAAGCTTATTTTGAATTTTCCATACCGCTCATAAAACTGGCCGTCATCTTGAGCAATGCTGTTGATCTTCTCTCTATCTTGAGATTCAAACATCTCGACCAAATGAATAGCATCAATAATGTTCAAAAAGTTCAAGAAACCACAATCACGATTGTGGTAGAAGTTGATCTGCTCCAAGTCACCAAACTTGGAAAAATCTGCTCGTAATTGTTCCTCGCTAGGCAACGGTACTTGATTCTCCGATTCGATTTTCGTGGATGCTGTTGGGTCCATATCATCCCTTTTCAGCTTGAAACCGATATAGACATTTCTAGATGCCCCAGCAGTTACCGCCAACGATACTTCTCTGCTCAAGGGACCAGAATGGTTCTTGGCCCAGCCAACGGTAATGTCATATCCATGTATAATAAGCTGATGCAATACTTGATGATTCAAGTAAAACTTGAGAGCAATGTTAGGGTCCACAAAGGTGATAAAACACACCCGTTTCTCCGGGCGATAATTAATCGATTCAACTAGTCCTCCAGCACGTACGTTATTAGCAATCTCTTCAATGGTGGAGCTCGGATGAAGGTTACCCAAGTAGATTGTTCTATTACCAATATTGAAGGGATCGGGATTATAGGGGAATGGAGTTGAACCATGGGTTCTGACCGGAGTTCTATTGTACAGGTGAGTTTCCGATGCAGCGGTGGATTGAGGGGTGAGAAGGGAACCTTCATTTCTGAATATAGGGGAGCCTGGAGGGGAAATGTGAATATCCTGTGAGTCGCCAAATGTCAAATCACCATCGATAGGTCCTGTTGATTCAAGCAGGGTGGTATCTGCATTCTTATCCGAAGCCTCCGACACCACATTTTTTGTCTCTTCATCCTTACTAGTTACCTCTTCCCGTGGAGGATGAGGAGAAGTACTCGATAGCGATGTTTCTGACGTTGTACTTCGAGGAAGGCCACTTTGAGGGCGCTTCTCCAAGTCAGTACGGTCACAACGATCCTTATGAAAGTTGATAGCTGTAGCTTTAGCATCCACAGCAGAATCCACATCGTCGTTATCCATCTTTTCCAACAGAATGCGTTTCAAAAAGTACTCGTAGGTCTTGATGGCCGCATCGATAGAAGTGAAATGGACGGTTGCCTTCACCTCGTGTTTTTCCTTGTTGAAGCTAACCTTGTAGTCCTCGACCTCGCCGTACTTGGAGCAAGTTTCCTTGACTTGATTTTTGAGAGTGACGAACTTGGAGTCATTGGCAACGAAAGCAGGAGACACATCAAACTTGATGAGCACACACCGCGTGGCATTGAACTCCATGATGTAATTAAGGGTCTTGAGCTTAATGTAGTCCTGTTTGTTGGTGCTGCGCGGGCCGAGACCACCCTGGTTGGGGAACGTCTCGTTTAGCGAAATCTTGAGGTGCTTGGAGTCATTGAGGCGCTCTTTTAGTTTGGTGAGATTGTAATTGCTCTTTGAGTATTTCAAGTGGAAGCAAATGGAGACTTTTGAGTTGATAAACGAAATGTAGCAGTACTTGACGGAGTCGCAATCGGTGATATGCTTGGGCGATGGGCGTTCGAACATCTTACAGTACTCAATGGGTCCATGGTCGATTTCTCCGAGAAGCTGGTTGAGGGTAACGTCCTTGTCGATGTTCTTGAGCACCACCGTGCGCGAGAGATTGAGCTGATCCAAGCTGTTGTTGTTGTTTAGCGGGGTGAGATATGGCGACTGCGGAGCGGTCTGCGGCTGCTGGGGCACCGGCATGCTGGCAATGTAGTTTCTCAACATGGGCGACGGAGCCATGGGCTGTGACGGCATAGAAGGCACTGCTGGAACATATGGCGAAAACAAGTTTGACGGAAGCATGGGCTGGGGGGGAAGAGGATCCATGGCAGGCTGCTCATATGGATACGGCAGGTAGGGCTGAGGGGTGGGATGTTGCTGGTACTGGTACGGGTAGTAGTGGTAGTATGGTTGGTATGGGTACATTATGGGCAAGAAAGATCGGTGGAAAAACCTTCAAAAACGAGTATGTGGTTTCGCGGGTGCTGTTCTTTCCACGATGGTATCAATGCCTGGCGGCGGGTGTGGGTACGTGGGTAAAAACGGGATTTACGAACAGTCCGTCAACACGTAGCCAAAAATAGATTTGAGTGTGAATGGCGAGTCGCGCGTGGCGCTGGTGAAAGTTGGACACAAGTACAACGAAAGACAAGGGTCAGGTGCTGGAAAGTGCAACTGCAGACCTGGGGGGATGAAGCTGTGGTGAAAAAAAACCGAAGCCAAGTAAGAATTACCGTGAGGTTTCAATAATCGCGAAAAAGAAAAAAATGTCGCCCCGCCGCCAGTCGCAATGAAACAGGAAAGTTGAGGGAGAGAGAGCACCAGATGACTACGGACGCTTGAGTACATTTGACAGCTGAAATTGGCTACTGGGATTGATAATGAGAGTTGTTATTGACAATTAATATTGACCATTGACAACTGCATTGACATGAACAGCGAGGGTCCAAATTACATGGTGTACATTAGTGGTTGCGGCGCGGGGAACTGCGCGGTTTTCGTGGATTTGCATTGGCATTAGTGACTGCGTGGTGTGACTGCGTGGACGGTGGCCTGCAAAGCGCGAAACATCGCAGCGAACATTTCCCGAAACGCACAAGCTTGCAAGGCGGCCTGGCGCCGCGACGCAATCGGGCGCGCAATCGCACACCACGAGGGGTAGTCGCGGTGCCGCCGCGGCACCGCCGCGGAACCGGAGCCAGACGACAACCCTCCGCTCGCTCCGCTCGCTCCGCTGACGTAAGCCAGAGCGGCACCCTGACAAAGCAAGTGCGAAAAATTTTCGATCACAAATAATCAACACTCCTTAGCAACGCAACCATGGCCCAAGAAGTTCCAACATTTAAATTGGTGTTAGTCGGAGACGGAGGTACCGGTAAGACCACCTTCGTCAAGAGACACTTGACCGGAGAATTCGAGAAGAAATACATCGCCACCTTGGGTGTAGAGGTGCACCCTTTGGGATTCCACACCGATTTTGGTGAATTGAAATTTGATGTGTGGGATACCGCTGGCCAGGAGAAGTTTGGAGGATTGAGAGACGGCTACTACATCAACGGTCAATGTGGAATCATCATGTTTGACGTTACATCTAGAATCACTTACAAGAATGTTCCCAACTGGCACCGTGATTTGGTGAGAGTTTGCGAGAACATTCCAATTGTGTTGTGTGGAAACAAGGTCGATGTAAAGGAGAGAAAGGTCAAGGCCAAGACCATCACATTCCACAGAAAGAAGAACTTGCAATACTACGACATCTCCGCCAAGTCCAACTACAACTTTGAAAAGCCATTTTTGTGGTTGGCAAGAAAGTTGGTGGGTAACCCACAATTGAGCTTTGTGGCTGCCCCAGCCTTGGCTCCTCCTGAGGTCCAGGTGGATGCCGAGTTGATGCAAAAATACCAGCAGGAGATGGACCAGGCTACGGCTTTGCCATTGCCGGATGAGGATGATGCTGACTTGTAGTCCTCTGGTAGCCATACAGAATAAATAGCAATCAATAATCAATAGTTGCGTGTAGAGGAGGCGACGGTCTGAGAAGCTCTATTGAAAAGACCGGTCTTAGTTGAGTTACTCTATCAATGAATTATATCTTTTGATCTATATCAGTTCAGCCACCCATTATACAGTCCTGTGTATCCCAGCATCCTACGCTTAGCAGCTATTATCTTGATACTTCTAATCCTTTAATTCTCCTTCTTCATTCTTATTTTTGTTCCTATTTTCTTCTCTCAATAATTCTCGGCCTCTCGCATGGCTGCAACTGCCGCTTCGTCTTCCTTGCTATAATCTACCGCCTGCGGTGGGGGAGCAGGAAAACCACCAAGGGACGGAGGTGGTGGGAGCATAAACTTCCGAGGTTTACTGTGTGCTCCTGGAGCTCCATTTTGTATATAATCCAATTTGACTTCGTACGGACTATCGACAGGATCCCATATACCAGATTCTTTGGCCTTTTGTTCGTAGTAAATGCAGTAGTACCTGATGTGGTTCTTGCCTAGCAAATGCGACTTACGAACACTCAACGTGTCATGGGTAAGGTATGACTTGCAATAGTCACAATAGTACTTGGGCATCACCTAGGAAAGACATCCGGAAACCGGCCAATCAGACACTCTCACGAATCCGGTGCGCGCACGCCCGCGACCCGAAGTCGGGTGAAGAATCATTGAGTCGCTCACAGACACCATGTTTAGACAGTCATTGGTAAGTAGCCAACGGCAGCCCACGGGCCCCACAGGCCGGCAAACGGGACTGCGTGTGTTCATGAAAATTTGTGGTTGTAAATTTTAAAGTGGAATCGTGAAATAAATCAATGCCAAAAGTGAATAAAACACAATTCGAATGCCGTTTTTTGGCTGGACTCGGCCCGTTCACGGAGCCATGTCCGTGTTGTCTGCCATATTGTGGGATATTTGTGGTGTGTTTCGGTATATTTGTGGTATACCTGCGGCCATCTTTTGGCCAATGTCTTCATATCTGCGTCTTGTCTTCAAATTTATCTTCATATTTTCCCCATCTGAAACTCACATTGGAATTGCATTTACCATTCGCACTGCCCAGCTTTCTATTGACTCAATTGCCTTCCCTATACTAACCCAGCGCTTAACCAGATCCTTCTCTGTCGCATCAAGAAGATGCAACTTGGTCTCTGACTTGTACATCCAGCACATCAAGGATTTCAAGCCCTCCCCAATTTCTGCCAAGGACGCCGAGGAGGCCGTCAAGCCATTCAAATTGCCTGCTAAGCCAACTGTTCCTGAATCGGAAATCTCAGCCGATGGAGTTTCTGCCTACGAATCTGCCGAAGTAGAGACCCAATCTGCTCCATCAGGAGAAGCCGCTCCAGCCGAGGACTGGTTTGTGTTTGAGGAGGAAGAAGAGCATCACTAAGTAGATATAAAAATTATTGGTATTCTCCCGTAGTGGCATTTTTCACCAACTTCTCATTTTTTCTTTCTCACCAAATTTACCATGTCTTATCTCGATATCGAGTCTCTCCGCAACGCCGCAGACCTTATAAACTCTACTCTTCTTTCGAAAGGCTACGTGGACGAAAAGCTTTATTTCAATACCATTGATTGGTCGCATTTGCTGTCAGATCAGCCACAACAAGCGTCTCTTGAAACCACCGATGTTGTTTACAGTAACGACAAAAACATAATAAACATTATTTTTTCGCTCCTAAAGTCCATAGAGCGAAACAAAGCACAGAACCAGGCGTTCAATCGCCAATTGTCCCAGAAAGATGCCACCATTGCCAACTTGAATAAAAAGATCGACCACTTAACCACCCAAGTTTCTCAACAGCAAATGCAAATCAGTAAGCTTTACCAGTTTGACCACACCCAATTGAACAATAAAGTGCAATCGTTGACCCAGATAAACAAGCTCCAATCACAGGATTTGAACCGACTCAATAACTGGTGCAAGGACATCAAAACCAAGTACGGAGTGGAAATACGGCGTCGAAATCTTGAGATAACTTCTTTGAAAGCAAAGCTTTTGGAAAAGCGAAACTTGTCGTCGACTTTGACCATGGGTCTACCATATCCGTCACCAGATACAGTTTCCAGTTTGCATGAAATGGATGAAAATGTAAACCCCAATATTATCTACAATAATACTCCGGTCGTTAATAATGCTGCTTCCACGACATCGCTCCTGCCACAAAAGCTCACCCCAATTGTGAGCCAAGAATATGAGACAATTGCGAACCTGTTGACAGAAATGGTCCAGAACTTGATACGAGAAAACTACAAGTTTTCCAAATTTTTGTCTCTGATCAACAATTACGTGCTGAATCTCAACAACGGCATGACCAGCACACTATCGGACATCCCCAGCCCATCCGAAATAGTTGATTTGCGAGAACTCAGTTCCGAAGCCCTCAATAGTGTCAGCTCCAAAGATCTCAATAACGACATAGAAGCGTTCGAGCCACTCGCAAAGCCGGTATTGAACAACATCTACAAACACTACCATAACGTGGTCGAGCTTGTGGAGCTAAAGATGGCCAACTATGGAGGAGGACATTCGAGTGAAACGGTCGATAAACTAGAGAAGGAATTGGAGATTGTGCGCAAGAATTGGCAGGATTCGCTCAAAACGTTGGAAGAATGGAAAAAGTACCGAGGCGGATAGATCCGTGTATATTAGTGTAGAATAGTGTATATTACAGTTTTTTGATGAGTTTCTCTCTTAGAGAATCAAACTCATCCTCGATATCTATCAAGGATTCGTTCTCTTTGTCTTCCAAAGCCTGCTCTAGTCGCCGCTGCTCTTCCACTGACCTGTACTTTCTCGACGACTTCTTTGCCTTGTTGAGCTTGACTTTGGACTCCCGATCTCGAAGGACGGCAGTTCTACAGCCTTCTGGGTTCTGAAGCTCTTCGAGTTTAAGGGCCAATATTTCTCGAGCTTTTTTACGGTTCTGTTCTTGAGATCGAGAATACTGGCATGTGACGACAGTACCGGTCGGTATATGGGTGAGCTGGACCTTGCTATTACTTTTATTGATCTTTTGGCCTCCGGGGCCCCGACCACCTTTAAGAAATACCTCCTTGATTTCTTCTTCCACTATGAGCCATTTAGGCCGCGGTGGAAGCTCATTCTTTTTGAGGAGCTTGCAGAGATAGCCAGAAGTTGATATATAGCGCTGGGATCTGCAAAAATGCCTAAGTTGCAACATGAGCTGTATAGTTGAAAAAATGGATTTGCGTAGACCTGCATGCACTTACGCACATTGGTTCCGTCAAAATGCACGTAATTTTTCCCTTTTGGGCCAGGCCTACACGTCCCGCGCATCCATCTCTTCGCTTCGTTTTCTCATTACATTATCATGTCTTTTGAACGAGGTGATGTATTCGGCGCCCAGGTTCTTCCAGGAGAAGAGCCGCAAGAAAACTCCTTCAATGAAATCACCAAGGCGTTCAGGTCGTTTATTCTCGAATTTCGTCTCAATTCCCAGTTCATCTACCGAGACCAACTCCGGGAAAACTTGTTGATCAAGAACTACTTTTTGCGCGTAAACACAGACCATCTCATTGGATTCAACGATGAACTCAACAAGAAGTTGGCAGATGAGCCCACAGAAATGATTCCTCTTTTCGAGGCAGCCATTACAGAAATTGCAAAAAGAATCGCTTATTTGAGCAACGAAGATGTTCCCACCAACTTCCCCACTTGCCAGCTTATTTTGTACTCCAACGCGGGCAATGTGTCGATCCGGAACTTGGACTCGGACCATATTTCCAGAATTGTCCGAGTCAGTGGCATAATCATCTCGTCGTCGGTGTTGTCTTCCAGGGCAACCCAGGTGCAACTCTTGTGCCGCAATTGCAAGCACACAATGAGAATTAAGGTTGCCAGTGGGTTTGGCCAGATCAACATGCCCAACCGGTGCCAAGGGGCTCACAACTTCGACGACTCCACCACCCAGACAAAATGTCCACCAGACCCATATACCATTGTCCATGATAAGTCGACGTTTGTAGACCAGCAGGTCCTCAAACTCCAAGAGTCTCCCGATATGGTCCCCGTGGGGGAAATGCCCCGGCACATTGTTCTTCAAGCAGACAGATATATGACCAACCAGGTGGTTCCCGGGACGAGGGTATCAATAGTTGGAATCTACAGTATCTACCAGTCCAAGCAAAGAACCAACGCCAACGTTTCTACAGTGGCTATCAGAAACCCGTACCTCCGTGTGCTCAGTTTCCAAACGGACGTCGAAGGTGGTCCCGGAGATCAGGGTTTGACCTTCACCGAAGAAGAAGAAGAGGAATTTCTTCGGTTGTCCAGAATGCCAAACATTTACGATATCTTTGCAAAGTCCATCGCTCCTTCAATTTACGGGAACGAGGATATCAAGAAGGCTATAACATGTCTTTTGATGGGCGGGTCCAAGAAAGTCTTGCCCGATGGCATGAGGTTGCGTGGTGATATCAATGTGCTTCTTCTTGGTGATCCAGGTACCGCCAAGTCTCAGCTCTTGAAATTCGTGGAAAAAATCTCTCCTATAGCCGTCTACACTTCGGGTAAGGGTTCTTCCGCAGCAGGTTTAACCGCCTCAGTTCAACGAGACCCTCAGACGAGAGACTTCTATTTGGAAGGTGGTGCCATGGTGCTTGCCGATGGAGGTGTTGTCTGTATCGATGAGTTTGATAAGATGAGAGACGAAGATCGAGTAGCCATCCACGAAGCGATGGAACAACAGACCATTTCCATTGCCAAAGCTGGTATAACCACCGTGTTGAACTCGAGAACTTCCGTGTTAGCTGCTGCTAATCCCATCTTCGGTCGTTACGATGATCTCAAAAGTCCCGGGGAGAACATTGATTTTCAAACCACAATTTTGTCCCGGTTCGACATGATTTTCATCGTGAAGGACGACCATAACGAGGCTCGAGACTTGTCGATAGCCAGACATGTGATGAACGTGCACACTGGTAACACCAATAACCAGGAAACCTTGCAGGAAGGTGAGATTTCCGTGGACAAAATGAAGAGATATATCCAGTACTGCAAGTTGCGGTGTGCTCCTCGTTTGAACGCCGATGCGTCCGAGAGATTGTCTTCCCATTTTGTGGCCATAAGGCGACGCTTACAGCTCAACGAAGCCGATATGAACGAGAGGTCGTCGATTCCCATCACTGTCAGACAGCTTGAAGCGATTATTCGTATTACGGAATCGCTTGCCAAGTTGCAATTGTCTCCCGTAGCAACCGAGGACCACGTTGAGGAGGCAATTCGTCTTTTCACCGCCTCGACTATGGACGCTGTGGATCAAGGTGTGTCTAGTGGAGGATTGGTCACTACAGGAGAAATGAGCAAAGAGATCAAACGAGTGGAAACCGAGCTCCGTAGACGGTTGCCTATTGGGTGGTCGACGGCGTACCGTACTTTGCGCCGAGAAATTGTCGATTCGGGCAAGGCCAGTATAGCTGCGCTAGACAAGGCATTGTACATACTCGAGCGACATGAAGTGATCAAGTTTCGGCACCAAAGGCAGAATGTGTTGAGAGTAGGGGTCTAGAGTACAGTAGATATTATAATATTCGATGAAAAGAAATACGATTCACCCTTCATTAACTTTTCTCATCTTCGCAGCCATTTCTCATTCTCATTCTCATTCTCATTTCCATTTCTCATTTTATTCATTTCTCGCGAAAATCATTTCTTCACCATGACTGTGGACGACGACAACTTCCGGTTCTTCGGACTTGGAGGCTGTAATGAAGTGGGCCGGTCTTGTCACATCATTGAGTACAAGAATAGGGTGATCATGCTAGACGCCGGAGTCCATCCGGGCTACGCTGGTCTTAGTTCGCTTCCCTTCTACGACGAATACGACTTGTCAAAAGTCGATATTTTGCTCATCAGTCACTTCCATTTGGACCATGCCGCTTCGTTGCCGTACGTAATGCAACACACAAATTTCAATGGGCGGGTGTTTATGACCCATGCTACAAAAGCCATCTACAGATGGTTACTCAGTGACTTTGTTCGGGTCACCTCAATTGGTGGTGGAGGAGACTCTCGGTTGAATTCAGGCAACGAAAGTGCTACCAGTAGCAACTTGTATACGGATGACGACTTAATCCGTTCCTTCGACAGAATTGAAACCATAGACTACCACTCGACCATCGAAGTGGAAGGAATCAGATTTACTGCCTACCATGCTGGCCACGTTTTGGGTGCTTGCATGTACTTTGTCGAGATTGGAGGATTGAAAGTGTTGTTCACGGGGGACTACTCGCGAGAGGAAGATAGGCATTTGCAAGTGGCTGAGGTCCCCCCCATGAGACCAGATATCTTGATCACAGAGTCCACTTTTGGAACTGCCACTCACGAGCCTCGTCTTGAAAAAGAGGCCCGTATGACCAAAATCATTCATCTGACCCTACTCAAGGGAGGCCGTATACTTATGCCGGTGTTTGCCTTGGGTCGGGCCCAGGAATTGTTGTTGATTCTCGAGGAGTACTGGCTGCAAAACGAGGACCTTCACAACATAAATGTGTTTTTCGCCTCTTCTTTGGCCCGTAAGTGTATGGCGGTATACCAGACCTACACCAATATCATGAACGACAACATTCGTCACGGGGTGTCTTCTGCTTCGGGAGGAAAGCTGAACCCGTTCCAATTTAAGCATATCAAGTTGATTAGAAGTCTTGACAAGTTTCAAGATATCGGGCCCTGTGTCGTGGTAGCGGCGCCTGGTATGCTTCAAAACGGTGTTTCTCGTGAGCTCCTTGAACGGTGGGCTCCAGATGCCAAGAATGCAGTGATCATGACGGGATACTCCGTCGAAGGAACCATGGCCAAAGAGCTTTTGACCGAGCCTCATACCATCCAGTCGCTGCAGAATGCCGATGTAACCATTCCCAGACGGTTGGCCATCGAGGAGATTTCTTTTGCTGCTCATGTTGACTTTCAGGAAAATGCAGGCTTTATAGACATGATTAATCCACTGAAGATCATTCTCGTTCACGGTGAGAGTAATCCCATGGGCCGGTTGAAATCTGCTCTCTTGAGTAAATACTCGAGTCGTAAAGGCACGGAACAGGAAGTCAAGGTGTTCAATCCCAGAAACTGTGACGAGCTTCTGATCGGAATTCGAGGGTTGAAGATTGCCAAAGTCTTGGGTAATCTTGCTGAGGAGGAATTGGCCAAGCTCCAGAAGGATATCAGCCAAAAAATAAAGGAAGACGGGTCAAAGATGGACGAAACCGCTGAAGACGAAGTCAATGGAGATACATCAGAACCAATCAAAACCGGCCATACCATCGCCGGTGTGCTTGTATCGAAGGATTTTGACCTCAGCTTCCTCCAAATGCAAGACTTGCATGAATATACCCAGCTTTCAACCTCGATTCTCAAATCCAAGATAAGTTTAAAGATCAATGCTGACATCTCGTTGATGAAGTGGCATTTGGAGCAAATGTTTGGGTACATCAATATAGTTAACGACGACGAGGAAGAATGGGAGTGTCTCATAATGGATAAAATCGAAGTACTTGTGGATCGAACAAAGACCACTGGTGGGGGATTATTCATAACGGTGGAATGGATTAACGATAATTTGATGGCCGATTCGTTGGCCGACAGCGTGGTGGCAATCCTTTACTCCATCGACTCGTCGCCAGCGTCGGTCAAGATGTCGTCTAAACCTCACTCGCATTCGGTGAAGCAAGAAAATGGCCAAGAAGAGCAGCCAGAAAACCCCCCACCTCTGCCCAAATTTGCCCATGCCGACTACCAGATCTCCGGGCGCTTGGCCCGTATATCGGCATTGCTCCGGGCACAATTTGGCGACACATTGACCATGTTGGACAACGGAAACAAGGCCCAAATCAAGATAGGCAAGAATGAAGCCACGGTGAATTTGCTTGATTTGCAAGTGGAGTGTAGTTCTGGTTTTCTCAAGAGCCGGATCGAGAACATAATCAAACGAGGCTGTGGACTCACGGCTCCATTGAGTCAATACGAGAAAAAATAATGTACACTAGTTTATGGTAATTGTAGTTGAAATTCGCAGCCATCGCAGCCGCTTAATTCATCGCGCGAAAATCACATAGGTACAAATCTCACATTAGCACCATGTCGTAAGTATTATGAAAGTCATGTTTCTATGATGTACTAACCCAGTGACTTAATCGACAGACCAAGATCGGAACTTACTGAGCTCGAGCTCCAGAAACTCGAGGAGTTTGAGTTCGCCCACGGCCCCATGTCGTTGCTCCAAAATGCTTTGGATAATAATACCCCGGTGGTGATATCGTGTCGAAATAACCACAAGATGGTGGCCAGGGTGAAGGCGTTCGACCGCCACTGCAATATGGTGTTAGAAAACGTTAAAGAATTGTGGACAGAAAGCGTGAAGAATGGCAAAGGAAAAGTAGTGAATTCGGTGTCGAAGGAGAGATTTGTGTCGAAGATGTTTTTGAGGGGAGACTCGGTGGTGATTGTGGTGAAGGCATAGTGTATATTAGAAGCATAGAATAACATGGTTTAGTGTTTGGTCGATTAAGGTTCGAGTGAGGTTTACTTGAGTGTCGCTCTTGCGATGCTCGCCGTTCTCAAAACTCTGGTTCAGTTCACTAAATTGATATCCCTCCGGAGCCGAAAATACGGCTTGATTAAAGCTTGCTCTTGCGTTACGGATCATCACAATTACAACTCCTTACCATTCATTACCCAAAAAAGTGCAATTCATTATCAATCACATAAGGTTACCACACATCACTACTCATCACCATAGATACCAACTCCTTCTGATTCATCTGGTCCACTAGATTTTCACTAGCTTCCACCAATTTTCACCAATTTTTACCACTCCAAATGAAACTCAAACTACAGGCTCGAAATACAGAAACAATCAGAACCACCCTTTCGCTTGTCAGTCTGCTCCGCAAATTTGTGGTGCTACGATTCACCCCAGAGAAATTGATAGTGATTCTGGTCCACCCCACTGCCATAGTCCCTGAGCCCCAAGCGTGGTGCAAGCTTAACGTGAAGGCTGTGTTCGACAGCATTGAAATACAATCGCTACATGAAAACGTGATTCTGTTGGAGGTTAATATCGATTTATTTCTACAAACGCTTCGAAATTACGATAAGGCAAGCAGCGATGTTCTCAACATCCGTCTCCAGAAAAAGGACTCAAATGGTGAAGAGGGAAGCTCTGGGTCGAGCGGAAGAAATGCATCATTGGCACTTTTCTACACGAACACTTCTGTGGGAATGCGTCCCGTGAACCACACCTTCAAAATCCCCGTCAAGATCTTGAAATCTGCTGGCCTGGAGTACGTAGAGCCGCAGATCCTGGACGTGGACTTGATGTTGAAGCTTCCACAGCATTTTAGCGGGGCATTTCGGCGACTCGATAAATTCGACAGTAACCAATTGGTGAAAATCCAGGCCCACGGCAAAGATGGCGGGTCAATTCGGTTTGTGGTGGACCAGGAAAATAAGATCAAGGTCATCATACGTTGGAATAGTAAGTTGGAGATCTACAATCCCGCTGATATTGGTGAGGGAGAGTCACTACGACTGACGATTGACCATAGCCAATTGGGCCAGAACGAAGAACACGATATCCTTGTGCATATCAGGGACTTGACAATGGCTTCGAAAATCGTTTCTACCTGTCAAAATGTCATCTTCTTGATGTCCCTGAACAGGGCATGTGTAGTCCATGGACTACTCAAAGACTCCGACGACGTGGAGGTGGTGTACTATATTATGGCTGCTCGCTACGACGACGACTAACAGTCTCTACTAAATCTACCGGGATCTATCAGAATCTCCACAAAATCTACCGAGTATCTTCGCTTCAGCCGTGAATCTGAGTCATAATGACTCGTGCGAAATTTCATCAATTTCTCAAATTGAATCTCAATAATCATGGCCCGTTCATTGGAAAGAGAAGACCCATACTACTTTGGTGCCGGCCCGGCATTGTTGCCTACCTCGGTACTTCAAGAAGCAGCATTGGACTTGATCTCCTATGGTGGTGAAAATTTGGGAATTGGCGAGATCTCCCATAGATCGAAGCCAGCCATAAAAGTCATTGACGATACCAAAGCAAACTTGACAAAGCTTCTCGATATTCCTGATACCCACGAGGTCTTCTTCATGCAAGGTGGAGGCACCACTGGGTTTTCGTCCATTGCCTACAACTTGTTTGCTAATTACGCCAAGAAGACAGGCACCAAAGGTAAAGCTGCTTACGCCGTTACTGGTTCTTGGTCCCAGAAATCCGCCGAGGAAGCCAAGAGACTTGGATTTGACGTGGATGTGGTCGTGAATACAAAGTCCAACAAGTACACCGAGATACCTCCATACTCTTCATGGGCACCAATTGATGCCGACAAGGTTGCCTACTTGTACATTTGCGACAATGAGACGGTTCATGGTAACGAATTCAGAGACATCCCTGACTCTTCGTACCTTCCTGAAGGAGTGGAATTGGTCGCCGATATGTCATCCAACATTTTGTCCAAAAAAGTCGACGTTAGCAAGTATGGGTTAATTATGGCAGGAGCCCAGAAAAACATTGGATTGGCCGGCCTCACTATCTACATCATCAAGAAGAGCTTATTGGTGCACGCAAGCGACGAGGAGTTGAAAAAACTCGACATCCCTTTGTCACCTATAGCGTTTGATTACCCAATTGTGGTGAAGAATAATTCAGCCTACAACACCATTCCCATCTTTGCGTGCCAAGTGATCAAGCTTGTCACTGACAGGCTCATCGAGGAAGGAGGTGTTGAAGCAATTGAAAAATTTAATGAAGAAAAGGCAAAACTACTCTACAGTGCCCTTGACAAATACCCCAAATTTTACTCCACCATTGTCCGTCCACAAGACAGATCCAGAATGAACGTGGTATTCAAGTTGCCCAGTGAAGAGCTCGAGGCAGAATTTGTGGCGGAAGCAGCCAAGCAAAAGTTGACAGGACTTAAAGGACATCGGTCTGTGGGAGGTATGAGAGCCAGTCTTTATAATGCGGTTCCTTTGGCCGCTGTCAAGGCGTTAGCGCAGTTTGTCGAGGAGTTTGCTGAGAAAAGAGCCTGATTTCAAAAGCCTAATAATATAATATACTTTCATATTTTGCATCAAATATTTAGCCTAAATTTTGTGAGCGGTCAAGCTTAACGTTTCTGATCGCGAATTTTTCAGATGTACCTACGTTCAACCAGAGGGATACTTGGTCGCTACCGTCCCCGAGCGCCACTACTAAGCACACAATGGTTGTGTCGATATTCTACTGCGCCGAATTCGACAGTAGAAGCGAAAAAAATTGCCTTAAATCGAGACAATTATATCAAATCAGTATACGATCGCATCGCCCAAATCCCACCGGAAAACTACAGAAACTTTAGCATTGTGGCCCATGTTGACCATGGCAAATCCACACTTTCTGACAGGCTACTAGAGTTAACGGGGGTCATAGAGCCCGGAAATAAGAATCAGGTGCTTGACAGATTGGATGTTGAAAGGGAGCGGGGGATTACTGTCAAAGCTCAAACATGTACAATGATATTTAATGACCCGCGCAACGGCCAGGACTACTTGTTGCACTTAGTTGATACCCCTGGACATGTTGATTTTCGTGCTGAAGTGTCAAGGTCCTATGCTTCTTGCGGAGGTGCACTTTTGCTTGTAGATGCGACTCAAGGTGTCCAAGCACAAACAGTTGCCAATTTCTATTTGGCATACAGTATGGGACTCAAGTTAATTCCCATTATCAACAAGATAGACTTGGACGCAGCTGACATTCCGCGAGCGATGGACCAGGTTGAAACAACTTTTGAGCTTGATCGTGAGAACTGTCTCCAAGTAAGTGCCAAAACTGGCCTCAATGTGAAGTCTATCCTTCCTGCTATTGTGGACCATATTCCGGCCCCTGACTGTGACGTTAATAAACCACTTAAGGCTCTTTTGGTTGACTCCTGGCACGACCCGTATGTCGGCGTAGTGATGCTTCTATATGTCAAAGAAGGCACCATCAAAAAGGGAATGAAATTATTGTCTGCGCACACTGAGAGACGATACGAAGTAAAGGAAGTTGGCATCATGTACCCGGATAAAGTTCCCATGGAAAGCATTCGTGCTGGTCAGGTAGGATACATTGTTCCTGGGATGAAGGACCCAAGTCTTGCCAAGATTGGAGACACATTTTTTCAATATGGAAAACACGAAGGACTCAAAGCGCTTCCGGGTTTTGAAGAGCCTAAACCAATGGTGTTCGTTGGGGCTTTTCCAGCGGAAGGATCCGAGTTCAAAGTAATGGACGACCACATTGCCAATTTGGTTTTAAATGATCGTTCTGTCACATTAGAAAAGGAGACCTCAAACGCTCTTGGTTTGGGCTGGCGTTTAGGATTTTTAGGCTCACTTCACGCCTCTGTATTCCAGGAGAGACTCGAAAATGAATATGGAGCAAAGATCATTTTGACTGCTCCTACGGTGCCGTACAAGATCGTTTACAAAGATGGCACCGACAAAATTGTCACCAACCCAGATGAGTTTCCAGGCTCAGACTTGCGTACTCAGAACGTTGACCAACTAATGGAGCCTTATGTCAACGCCATAATGACCATTCCTGACGAGTATATTGGGGCAGTTATGTCACTTTGTGAGAATAACCGTGGCATTCAAAAGGAACTTGAATACTTGACCAATGGACAGGTTCTCATGCGATACGAAATCCCCTTGGCACAATTAGTGGAAGATTTCTTTGGAAAGTTGAAGGGATGTACCAAAGGTTACGCCTCGTTAGATTACGAGGATGCTGGTTATAAAAAATCGGATATTGTCAAGATGGAACTCTGTGTCAATGGAGAACCACAAGATGCACTCACACAGGTGATGCATAGGTCTCAGGTTCAAGCAAGAGGTAAGGAGTATGTTGCTCGGTTCAAAGAATACTTGAGATTCCAACTCTTCGAAGTTGCCATTCAGGCCAAGGTTAACAATAAGGTCGTTGCTCGTGAAACCATAAAAGCGAAAAGAAAGGATGTTACTCAAAAGTTGCATGCAGCGGATATCTCCAGAAGGAAAAAGTTGTTGCTGCGTCAAAAAGAGGGCAAGAAGCAAATGAAGGCCAGTGGAAGGGTGCACATAAATCACGAGGCTTACCAGGCGTTCCTTCGCCGGACAATATAAGTGTATATAGCTTGCATTATTAAACTAGAAGAGTATTTGTAAATCAGATAAATCGACTAGTCATTATTGACCGACTATAAGAATCTTTTGTAAACCACATTATCAGACTCGTCTACGTAATTGTAGCCCAAGCTGTCCAAAAACTGTTGAAAGTCCTCTTCGCTGGCATCTGGTGGTAATTCAAAGCCACACAAAATCTTACCCATGTCATTTCCATGGTTACGATAATGGAACAAGGTGATGTTCCATCCACTCTTCAACGCATTTAAAAACTTATTAAGAGCACCCGGGCGTTCAGGGAACTCAAATCGGTACATTCTTTCGCGTTGTAAAGATGGAGATCTTCCACCAATCAAATAACGACCGTGGCTCTTTGCGAGTTCGTTATCCGAAATGTCTATGACTTCATTTCCCAGAGCCTCAATAGCAGAGGAAATCTCGGCAAGCTCTTTCTCCTTGTTCGTCACATTGAAACTGACAAAGATATGTGCTGGGTCTTTGGAGAACCGATAAGAAAATTCCGTTATAGCCCGAGGCTCGATGATTTCCTGTAGTTTCACAAACTCACCTGCTTTCTCGGGGATGGTTACTGCCAAGGAAACCTCACGTCCCTCACCAAGAACTGCACGTTCACTGACGAAACGAAGTCTATCAAAATTCATGTTGGCACCACTCAAGATAGGAACATATGTCTTATTGCTGTGGTCTGTATCAGGAGATTCGAGAATATACTTCTTGAGACCAGCCACTGATAACGCACCTGAAGGTTCAACAATCAGGCGAGTATCTTCGAAGATATCCTTGATGGCAGCACACAATTCGTCGGTCAGAACTCTGACCACCGAGTCTACGTAGTCCTTGCAAATTCTCCACGATTCATCGCCAAGGATCTTCACTGCCGTTCCATCCGCAAAAGTGCCCACAGAGTCCAACTTCTTCATATCGCGAGCCTTAAGCGATTGGTACAAGGCATCAGCATCATAGGTTTCTACTCCGATAACCTTGATATGGGGAGCAATTTTTTTGAGATACACGGCAACACCTGCTATCAATCCCCCACCTCCAACTGGAACAAATACGGCATCACACTTGTCGAGTCTCAACTGGCGAGTAATCTCCAATGCTATGGTACCCTGGCCGGCAATGACATACGGATGGTTGAAAGGAGGAATGTCGACCAAGCCATTGAGGGACGCCAACCGAAGACATTCCTTCTTGGCAGCGTCAAAATCGTCTCCGAAAAGAACAACCTGGGCACCTAGCCTGGAAACGTTACGGAATTTGATCGAAGGTGTGGTAGTAGGCATCACTATGGTAGCCAGTATTCCAAGACGATGAGACGAATACGCAACTCCTTGGGCATGGTTTCCTGCTGAGCACGCAATGACTCCCGGTAATGGCTTTTTCGAATTGGCCTGAAGATTGGCAATCATATTATGGGCACCTCTCAATTTGAACGAGAATACTGGAAGAAGGTCATCTCTTTTCAATATAATGTTGGTGTTGAAGCGCTGTGAGAGATTGACTGCGTGAGTAATGGGCAGTCCACCCTCTTCTACAACGTCGTACACCCTCGAAGTAAGGATTAATTTGATATAATCGGGGTTTCCACTGGCATCAAAGTCGGATGGACGAAGTTCAGGAAATTTGGCGGTGTTCTTTTGGGCACTGTCAAGGGCTAGAAATGACTCAGAGAAGGCTCTCTTATTTACAAGAAGCGGTCTTAGGCTGCGAGGTAGCCTCTGTGGCACTGTTCGGCTCCATACGGTATTCATGGTGGGACCACTGAAGAATTCTGAGTGCGCAGAACTGTTGGTTGTGGTGTAAGGATGTCATATGAGTCACAAACGAAGGTGACGAGCCTGGTGTGTTTTGGGAAAAAAGGAGACACATGGACAGTCCGCAGTCATAGTCATGGAATTGATGCTAGCATGGCGAAGACAGCCTAACCTGCGGCTTCCCTTATTTTTGCCATAATTTTCATTCCTGTATATAGCCCGGTTGCAACCACTTTCCTATTTGGAATGAGTACTGCTGATACGCTATATTCAGCTGTTCGGCTGAAATGGTCTTTGGCTCCACAATTTCACCCCTGTAAGGGTATATCATCCCGAGCAAGAGCCGTCTTCTCCATGGACTTCCCATTTTCAAATAATGACATTGACGAGCTTGTTGCAGCCATTAATAGCTCTCGCAAACCGCAGCATCTTGGCGATCAACGGCTACAACCTGGTACTGAAATCCATGGAGAACAAGACCCAATGCTAGAGTTTTTACATGTGCAAGATCCGGAGTCGCAAACTCCACGGCTAGTATCGTTACCCACAGCGGCAGAGCTTGCCAGTGTAGATATGGCCCATCATGAATTTCAATTTGACTTCAGTTCAATAGAGCTTGGGTTTCCTCCCGGAATCCAGAGCCAGTTCTCGTTGGAATCTATGGGAGCACTACCATCTGAATCTCACCCAACTTATAATTCTTCGAGAGTCCCAAGTACAGATATAAATTCATTTACGGTTCCTGGGTCAAGAAATTCGTCTCACTTTGAATTGCTGAGAGATTTGTTCTATCCTCAGGAAAACGTACCGGTTGGAACCATGTTTATGTATCCCAATGATGGAAGTGAGAGTTGGACGTTCTGCGGGCAGTTGCACATCGGTTACTTTGACGCTGCGGTTCAGCTGAGAAAAACCAAGCGAACTGTGGACAGAGAATTTCAAACATTGTGCAATTTCAAAAAGGGTTTGCGACCCAAATTGAAGCACACTGACAATCAGTTTAATAACGCCCCATCTTGGCGCCCAGTTTCACTCTACGTTGCAGCATTTACTAATGTGAAACCTCCAATTAAATTGAACGCTCAATATTTCGTTTCCGTTCCGTACACCAGCTGTTTCGGAAGAATCAACATGAGGATAAAAAGGGCATGGAAACGGCGGCGAAAGGGCACCATCGTGCAGATGAAGCCGTCCGCCCAGTAGCTCTTTTGTGCACTTTGTTCAAGTTTTTCCAGAAGAGGTCCCTTGGCCCAGTTGGTTAAGGCGTGGTGCTAATAACGCCAAGATCGGCGGTTCGATCCCGCCAGGGACCATTCTTGTTTTTTAATTTTTTGGCACGATTTACGACTAATAATACATGACTAGTCAGGTATAAGCTCAAGTAGGTTACTCCATGGCTTTTGGAGTGATATATTAAGAAGTTACACACAATTTGTTAATCTTCTTATTTCGCGAATATGTATAAATTTGCGGATTTATAAATCTCGCAATAATCAGTAGGGAACTTTCAATTTATAAAAATTATAAGATACCTTTCACGGGTATGACACTTCGCGCATCAGGGAGACTTACATATTTCATTATCAAAGAGAATTAAAGCTTGACGACCAAGGATTGATCTAGTTAGCATTGAATGTACACTTATGCCCTTGTACCTTCTTCCAAAGAAAGAAAAGGGCGTGTGGCGTAGTTGGTAGCGCGTTCGCTTAGCATGCGAAAGGTCTCCGGTTCGACTCCGGACTCGTCCATTTTTGCTGCACACAACCACAAAGTCGTGTGCATACCGCAGTTCGCTCAAAGTCTGAACTTGTCGACCATGAAACCAGAACTACCATGGATTCACCACTTGGCGATACCATAGGTGCTCGGTTGAATGCATACTTGACTTCAGCAGAAGATTTCAAAAAGCAAAGAAAAAGAATCAATCGAAAACTTCTTCGTTTACGTCATGAGTTGAAAATAGTCACCAAAGATACCAAAAAATTCAAAGATAAAACGTCCCAAATTTCGTCCGAGGCATACGAAAAAGATGCCAGACACGGGCTTTTGCTTCTTCTCACGGCAGAGAGAGACCTCATGTACTCTTCGGAGATCAAAAGTACTATGGAAATCAGTAATGAGAACTTATCATCTTACCGACAATTGATGATCAGTAAAATCAAAAAGGCCTTGATTCATTGTAAGCGTTTGCTTGCTGTGATTTCTAACGAGCACCGGAAGCTGGTGGTATTGGAGACTTTTGTTTATAGTGCTTTGGTGCAAGGACTTTATTCACTTAGCAAGAAGAAATGGGATGCCCTGATTCATGCTTATTCAGTGGCTCGCTGTGGATTAGACTACTTTTTGTTGCACGGAGACCAAACCACCTTGGAGAGGGCGGCCATTGAGGAAATTATGGACTCAACCGTCGACCCATCGTTGACTTTTGCCATATCCCAAATGGGTCATAATGTGTCGGACATGAAGTCTGCTGCCCGTAAACATTGCCACGACGACGTGGTGTCGTTTTTAATTCCCGCTGTTAAACTCCTTCAAGATTTGGACAGTCTGTGCGTTTCTGACATCACGTCAGAGGTAAATCTCATCAAGTCAATTTCATGGAGAGGCCATGAGGCTACATTGTACAATGATGAATTGTCACTCAAGATCATGGATTTGACACAAGACGATAGCTGGAAAGACTTTCTGTCTGCTGACAGCTACGATGCGTTCATTACCGGGTGGAGTAGCGCATTGGATCTTCATAAGGCTGACACCGAGAAAGCCCACGATGAAGATGATATGGAAGAGGCGCAAAATAGGGCCATTGTACTCACTTACATCAACTACAACTTGTTGTTCACCACCATCAAACGAGACTTGTTACTCATCAAAGAACTTGGTGACAGAAAATACGGCTACTTGGAAACCTACAAAGATACTCATCGTTTGTTCTCGAATGTGCTCCGAGTCACTGGCGAAATCAAAGACTTGCCTGGTGTGTACAACGATGAAGATCTTTATAAAAGCTTGGAAAGGTTGGAACAATTCTTCGAAGCCAAGAAAACTGTAACTTTGGGAGACGCTTTCAACTATAGCGGGAAATCTCCAGAAGCGTTGGCAATCTACTCT
The DNA here is from genome assembly GCA_003676015.1 of Meyerozyma sp. JA9. Classification (NCBI taxonomy): domain Eukaryota; kingdom Fungi; phylum Ascomycota; class Pichiomycetes; order Serinales; family Debaryomycetaceae; genus Meyerozyma; species Meyerozyma sp. JA9. The sequence continues at coordinate 140,701 of NSDU01000012.1, read as the reverse complement.
CACGTTCAAAAGTCGCTTGACCCCTCAGGTTCTTACCCAATTTCCGAGTTCCCTTACGAAGTAACCAGCAACTCTGACTACGACGAGTTTGTCAAAGTTGTAAATCGTCGGGTTACGCAAGCACAGGTTTTGGCCCAGTTCAACCAGACCAAGACCCACAAATACGGCGCGGACAATATCTACGAATACTCCGACCATACAAATGCTGTCGATCTCAAGCGCGACGTGACTATAGCGCCTGTTCTAAGCAAGCCGGTGCTCTTTGACATCGCGTTCAATTACATAGGCTACGAATCGACCAGCGACAAACTGGCCCCCACCGGTATCAATGACGAAGAAAGCAAGAAGCGTGGACTTTTTGGGTTCTTTGGTGGAAGATGAGCCAGTGGCATGTGTGTACGAGTGCGTATAATAATTCTGTAATTATCCTATTTTCCTATCATTTTCCTTTTCATGTTCCCATCTTTCTATTTTTCTCATAAATTTCATTTCTCAATTTCATGAAACAAGTCACAATTCTACTTGGATGTGTTTTGGGGCTCTACGGGTCGTTTCTTTCGTGGTCCGTGCTCCAGGAGAGGATCAATACCAAACCATATGGAAATAATCCGTCCACCGGACGTCCTGACTTCTATAAATCACCATTGGTTATCAACACCGTCCAAGCACTTTTCGCCAGTATTGTTGGTTTTGCATATTGCGTTCTAAGTTCCAGGTCCAGTCCCTTCAGCATCTTCACCAAGAACGAGAAAAGCCACTCCTCCGTGTACTTGAGGTCTCTTTTCATCCTTTCATTGACTCTGAGTATTTCATCTCCAGTAGCATACCAGCTGCTCAAACATGTCGATTATTTAGCGTTTTTGTTGGCCAAGTCTTGCAAGCTCATACCCGTCATCTTGGTCCACCTGGTGTTGTATCAGACCAAGTTTCCCTTCTACAAATATGTTGTTGCTGGTGCCGTGACTTTGGGGGTGGTGGTGTTCACATTTGCCAACTCTTTGCGGCCGGGAAAAGTCAGCATGAACGACGGAAAGACGGCATTGGGGCTCTTCCAGCTTGCGGCATCCATGGTGTTGGACGGACTCACAAATTCGAGCCAGGACCAGCTCTTTAAATGGGCAAATATCGCCAAGCCCAAGGTCAAGCTCACAGGCGCCAGCTTGATGTGCATTTTAAATGCCTTCATCTTTATCAACTCGCTCGCTTTCACCACCATCTTCCGGTTTGACAGCGAGATAGCGTATACCTACAACTTTGCCAAGCATTATCCCCAGGTAATTATGCATGTTATCCAGTTTGGCTTATTGGGCGCATTGGGCCAGGTGTTCGTGTTCATCATTCTCGAACGATTCGACTCGCTCATCCTCATCACCGCTACCGTGACAAGGAAAATGATCAGCATGATGCTCAGCGTGGTCTTATTTGGCCATGTCTTATCGGCTACTCAGTGGAGCGGAGTGCTGCTAGTATTCATGGGAATTGGGTACGAGGCATGGATGAGCAGCCTGGAAAAAAGTAAAAAGACAGTCCAGGCAAACAAGGACAAGAAGATACAATGAAAAGTGGTAAATCATACGTACCAACGGCATATTCATAGACCCAACTCTTAGGCATATCTTCCTGGAACCGCATCCGCACACCCACGTGTCTAAATTCAAGATTCTAAGCGAGGTCGATAACATGTTTTTGCGACGGCCCTGGATGCTGCCCGGCAATATATGTTGTGCTTTGGTGTCACTTTTCCCGAAGATAGTGTGCACGGTGTTGGCACTATGGACTTTGTATGTTTTTGAGCTCAATATTGTCTACTATGACTTCATTATAACCAGACACAGCACATTTTTCGGGCTCTCTTTGGGACTTATAGCGGCTGCTCTTAGTGGAATGTGTTTGTACTTGTACTACATGGTAGTGATATCGGGCAGTGGCTCGCCGCTTGACTTTGAGGAGCTCAGAATTGACGATATTTCTGCCTTGAAGCGTCCATCTTACCGGCCAGAAAACCCATACTCAGCACAAGACGACCCGCGGGGTACTTCAGCGGACTCAGAAAACCGCCAGAACGTCGTGGTACCCCCCGAGTTTCTAAAAATTCACACATTTAATACTGGACTGAATCCTCCCGGTTTGAGCGTTTCGGGCAACTCTCCAACCGCCTACCGTTACTGCGTCAAGTGCAGTGTCTGGAAGCCCGACAGGTGCCACCACTGCTCGTCGTGCAACCGGTGTGTGCTTCGTATGGACCACCATTGTCCGTGGTTTGCAACATGTATCGGATATTACAACCAGAAGTACTTCATCCAGCTGATCATATATGTCACCGTGTACGCTTCATTTCTCAGTGGTATGTCGCTTTCGGTGTTGTGGAAGTTCTTTGTGGATGAAAAGTACACCGACGAGTATCTCAGCCTCAATCTTGTGTTTTTGTTCGTGGTGAGCACGGCCATCGCCATCGCCATAGGTATCTTCATGCTGATTCTGGTATACTTTGTTTTCAAAAACCGAACCACAATTGAGTTCCAGGAGTCGCGATGGAACCGTACCAATGAGGGGCCTGGCGGCGGCTTCCAGTACGAATTCGATTCCAGCGGTAAGCAGAAGAAACTCGATAATATCTTTGATTTGGGCACGATGAACAATTGGAAGGCAGTTATGGGACCTTCATGGACCACCTGGGTGCTCCCGATTGGGGTCACCGACAGATACTCCGACGACCACAATGGACTCAATTTCCCCATTAACGAAGAGGCATACGAAAAATGGTTCAATAACGCCCAACTTCAGTATCGCCTTAACCAGCAGTTGGCGGAGTACAAGAGAAAAGTACAGAGGGAACGAGAACAGGAACGATAGCTACGAACATTATTTAACCACTAGTAACCATAAGTCAAAAACTGCAACTATCTCACCGGTGCACCCGTGCACCGATGTCCGCCAACTTTTTTATCTCCACCCTCGCCTTGTTCAGTATGTATTCTCAGCTCCCATTCGACGAAATCAAGGTTGACGAGTCTCAGAAGAAGCGCGTGGCCTACTTCTATGACGCAGACGTGGGAAACTACGCCTATGGTGCTGGGCACCCCATGAAACCCCATAGAATAAGAATGGCCCACTCGTTGATTATGAACTATGGCTTGTATAAAAAGATGGAAATTTACCGGGCAAAACCTGCTACCAAGCAGGAAATGTGCCAGTTCCACACCGATGAGTATATTGATTTCTTGAGCAGAGTGACTCCGGACAACCTTGATATGTTTGCCAAGGAGCAAATCAAGTTCAACGTGGGAGATGATTGCCCAGTGTTTGATGGGTTATTTGAGTATTGTGGGATCAGCGGAGGCGGTCTGATGGAAGGAGCAGCACGGTTGAACCGGGGAAAGTGTGATATTGCCATCAATTACGCCGGTGGGTTACATCATGCCAAAAAGCTGGAGGCTTCAGGATTCTGTTACCTCAACGATATCGTTCTTGGTATCATAGAATTGCTTCGGTACCATCCTAGGGTTTTGTATATCGATATCGATGTGCACCATGGTGACGGTGTGGAAGAAGCGTTCTATACCACCGACAGAGTGATGACGGCGTCTTTCCACAAGTATGGAGAATTCTTCCCTGGTACCGGAGAACTTCGCGATGTGGGTATCGGCAAGGGAAAGTACCACGCTATCAACGTTCCCTTGCGGGATGGAATCGACGACCTGACTTACAAGTCGATTTTCGAGCCGGTTATCCAAAAAATCATGGAATGGTATCAACCTTCATGTGTGGTTTTGCAGTGTGGAGGGGACTCTTTGAGTGGAGACAGACTCGGGTGCTTCAATCTTTCGATGGCAGGCCACGCCAACTGTATCAACTTTGTCAAGTCGTTTAACATCCCCATGATGGTTGTTGGAGGAGGAGGCTATACCATGCGGAATGTTGCCAGAACGTGGGCATTTGAAGCAGGGTTGTTGAATAATGTGGTGCTTCCACTGGAGCTTCCTTACAACGAGTACTACGAGTACTACGGTCCAGACTACAAGTTGGATGTGCGTCCATCCAATATGTACAACGCCAACTCTCCCGAATTCTTGAACAAAATTCTCACCTATATCATCTCCAACTTTGACAACACCAAACATGCTCCATCTGTGCAGATGAACTACACCCCACACGACCCAGAAGACTTGGGCGATGTGGATGAGGATACACCCGAGGCGTACGATACGAAGGGAGGATCGCAGCAGGCACGAGACGAAATGGTGGTTGCACCTGGAGAACACTACGACGACCGAGAACCGGTGCGCAACATAGATGAGCAAAGCAACGGGGAAAAGGCTAACGGACAAAATGGCAACGGCCAATATAGCCAAAACGGGCAAAACGGGCAAAACAGCCAAAACGAAGCCGGCGACACCAAACCATCCCTCACCGACGAAGAAATGAAAGCCATTGAAGAACTCAACCAGGAGGCCGATAAAAACGAAGATTTGTAATTTACGATAAGAATAGAGGAAGAGACAGAAAAAGGTTGTAGAGAATGCAGTGGAGAAGTGGAGAATCGTAGTGACCTGCATACGCTCGTAGAGTCATATCACCGACACCCACCGGCTTGCCATATGTTTCAATTGCGGCTCCACACATTCACTCTCAGACCCAATTTCCTTCCCAGGTTCCGTATCTCTGCCCGGAGGTACGCCAGCCGACCGTTCAACGTGCGTTCTTGTACGGAATTGGTTTCTCGGCAGGATGGCATTGGAGCCATCAGACCTGGATTGGTGCCTGTCGAGTGGAATCCGGGCCTTAGAAACATCTATGTAGTCAAGAAGCCGTGGAACCCGTCGGTGAGAGATGCCATGATCGAGTTTATCCACCACATTCACGGCGAGTACCCCCATTTAAATGTGATTGTTGGCGAGTCGGTGGTGGAAGAATTACTGCAAGAAGTACCAGCATGGAATCAAATTGCCGGAAAAATGGACGTTTCCCACAAGTACACCCGGAACATATACACAGGCTCTGTTCCCGAGATCATTGACAAGACAGACCTCATCGTAACGTTGGGCGGCGACGGTACGATTTTGCGAGCGGTGAGTTCGTTCGCCAACGAAAAAGTCCCCCCACTCCTTAGTTTTGCATTGGGCAACCTCGGGTTTCTTCTTCCCTTTGACTTCAAGACATACAAGGAATCGTTCCGAGCCGTCTACGACAACAAAACGTTTGCGCTACATCGTAAGCGACTTCAGTGTGTGGTCAAGCGCCGGTCGGGACATGTCGATGAACCGGTTGATTTCCCAGGGTACACCCCCAGCACCGGCCACCCCCACATCATGCTCCATGCGATGAACGACATCACTCTCCACCGTGGCGGACAGCCCAATCTCACGTCGTTGGACGTTTATCTCAACGATGAATTTTTCACCACCACCACCGGCGATGGCATTCTGTGCTCGTCGCCTACGGGATCTACAGCCTACTCGCTCTCTGCCGGCGGGTCAATTGTGCACCCCTTGGTGCCGTGTATCCTCCTCACCCCGATTTGTCCTCGGTCGTTGCTGTTTCGCCCCGTAATCATCCCGGAAACCTACAAGGTGATGATGAGGCTCACCGACGGCAGCCGCAACAGCGGCATCATGCTCAACGTCGATGGCATTCCCCAGCCCGAGCTCCGGCCCGGCGACGAGCTCCACATCTCAATTGAGCCCACCCAGCGGTCCGGGCTCTGGTGCATCGCCCGCAGCAAGCACGACTGGACAAAAGACATCAACGAGCTTTTGGGGTTCAATCTGCTGTTCCGGCATGGGGGCGTGCGGCGCCCGTAGCGAGGGTGCGCGGCCGCGCGCGGTACGATGGTTTCGCACGATGGCTTCGCACGCTGGTTTCGCACGATGGTTTCGCACGATCGTTTCGCACGATATGGTTTCGCCCGCGCACAGTTTCGCACCGTCCAGCGGCGGCACCCCCTTCGCACCCCATTTCACCCCAATCGAGCAGGACATCCATGCACCGCGTCTGGTGGTGACAGTTTTCACCACGGCCACGAAACTCCCATTAGCGACCGTTTGCTGCGCATAATTGCCCGTTGTTTTTCCGTTCCAAACCTTGCCCCACTCGGTTTCTGGCTTGCTCCTAGCTAGATATACACTCGTGTTTGTGCCTGCATCCTTCCAGTCTACCATCTGCGGCGTAAACCCACCTTAATATAGCGTAGCTATTTTTACGAATTTTGAACCATGGCCACGCTTCCGGTTATGCCCAAGCAAAATGGCATCGTGCCCCGCGACACCCCGGTGATGCTCGAGGAAACCACAACCGCCACTTGGCTTGCCATAGGCCTGCTTGCAGAATCGCTCGGTGATTACGAAAGAGCCCTCGCCTCCTACGACTCGGCCCTTCGTCACTCCCCCAACAATTTGGAGGCTCTCATTGGCCTTGCCAACATCTACCGTCTGCGCGACGTGTTCTTCAAGGCGGCCGAGTTGTACGAACAGGCCCTCAATTACAGTCCTGAGAATGGTGAAACCTGGGGTCTCTTGGGCCACTGCTATCTTATGTTGGATGACCTCCAACGTGCCTACGCTGCGTATCAGAGAGCCTTGTACTATCTTGACAACCCCAATGTGCCGAAACTCTGGCATGGAATCGGGATTTTGTATGATCGTTACGGTCTGCTTGAATACGCTGAAGAGGCTTTCGTGCGGGTGCTTGAACTCGACCCCAAATTTGACAAGTCAAACGAAATTTATTTCCGGTTGGGGATCATCTACAAACATCAGGGTAAACTCCAGCTGGCTCTTGAATGCTTCCAGTATATTCTCGCAAGTCCTCCACAACCACTTACCCAGCCGGATGTTTGGTTCCAGATCGGTTCGGTTTTGGAACAACAAAAGGACTGGAATGGCGCAAAGGAGGCTTACGAGAGAGTGCTTCAGGTCAATCCTCAACACGCAAAAGTCTTGCAGCAATTGGGGTGTCTTTACTCCCAGGCTGAACCGGCAAAACCTGATCAGAATCAACCATTTCAGCAAGATCTCACCCAAGCTCTTAAATACTTGAGTCTGCTGTTGGAAATTGACCAGCTGGATGCCCACTCTTGGTACTACTTGGGCCGTGTTCATATGCTTCGCGGCGACTTCAATGCTGCGTACGAAGCGTTCCAGCAGGCGGTTAATCGCGATTCGAGAAACCCAACCTTCTGGTGTTCGATTGGTGTTTTGTACTACCAGATCTCGCAATATCGCGATGCTTTGGACGCTTACACAAGAGCTATTCGCTTGAATCCCTACATTTCAGAAGTTTGGTACGATTTGGGAACCTTGTATGAAACTTGCAACAATCAAATCTCCGATGCTCTCGATGCCTATCGTCAAGCCGAAAGACTCGATCCGGGAAACCCTCACATCAAAGCTCGTCTCGACCAATTAATCAAGTACCAACAAGAAGGTAACACCCATCCTCCTCAACCCCCTCCAGTATCTCAACAACCACGTCTTCCACAGGGTATGGTTTTGGAAAGCACTGTTCCTACACCTCCATTAGGCGGAAATGGTGCTACCAATACACCTGGCGCCCCAGGACCACCTGGAGCAGCTCCGGTTGGATTGCCTCCCGCACATCACGGCCAATCTGGTCAGCCTCCAATGCCCGCCCCTGGTCCTCTTTCCTTTTCCCAGCAGAATCAACCACCGCCCCCAGGAATTAAGAAGCCTAAAACCACGACAAAAAGAGAATTGGACGATAAGAAGGATAAGAAGAAGACGAAAAAGGCACGTACTCCACAACCCCAACATGCTGCGTTACATTCAGTACTTAATGCTCCAAATGGTGCACAAGAAGTACAAGCAAACCAAGTGCATAACGTACCTTCAATTAAAGACCAGGGTCAAGCCAAAGCTCCAATCGCAGTGCCTGCTCAAGAGCAATTGGGACAAAACCCAGCTCCTCAACTTCCAATGCTTCAAGTTCCAACCCATGCTGCTCCTCCGGTAGTGACTTCAGTTCCTGTCCAGACAGTGCAGGCCGTCTCACAGCCAGTCGCACCAAGTGTACCCCAACCTTCTGCGGCAGTACAAGTTGCAACCACTCTGCCGCCTGCTGCGAAGCCCTTGAGTAAACTGCCAGAGGCGGTTCCTCAAGTTGAAACCACCACTGTTGTGAACCCAGAAGGTTCTGTGCCTGCCAATGAGAATGGAGCATCACTGGGTCCAGTCGTTTCGGACAAGAGCACTGCTTCTCCAGTAGTGCAAGGTCCTTCTGCAACCGAGACGGCACTGGAACTGGCTGCATCAGTGCCACCAGCTGAAGCTTCCGTGGAACCAAAAGCAGAACCGGTTGTGCAAGGGGCCGCTCCTGTGGCACCAGAAGCACCAGCGGCAGTTCCAGCCACTTCTGAACCCACAGACACTCCTCCATCAGCCACGGACCCTAATGCTACAAAGGGACGCTCTGCGACTCAGTCGCCCGCACCAGCAGCTCAGCAAGCACCCGTGGAAAAGCAGAACACTCCAGAGCCGCCAATGCGCAAAGTAGATGAAGATGAAAACTATGATGATGATTGAATTGTTGAGAAGTATATGCTGAGTGTACGATATAGAAATATACAAGAGTTATCGACTCCATGCGACCCAACCCATTTGGCGTAATTGGCGAGCCTTTTGGGTGGCTATGAAAAGATTAAAGGTATCCTTGAGCAATGCTACCCCAAACAACCCCATGATATTAGCAAGAACCATGATGGTGTCAGGCTCAAGTTTGGATGCCAACCTCGAGGCAATTAGCTTGAAAATGACCCTTCCAACCCTGGCGCCAAGGAAGGGCCAGGCAACCGTAGTGATAACCCTCAACATCAGTGATTTCACAAGAAACGTATGCAGATAGTCGTATTGGAGACATGAACGAGTTTCTTCAATCCAAAAACTCAACCACAGAACAAGGTATTTTTTGGGAATATCCGAGAGGGCCAAACTTTTCACGTAGCCACACCACTGGGACAAATTTCTTGATTTAGGACGCATTTTACTGGCCTGGTCCCACAGCTGGGCCATTTCCCTCGACAAGTCTTCAAGGCGCTCCAAGCGAGGTTCACTGATACTATTTGCAATTTCACGAGGTCTGGTACGCAAAGCAACGTTAAAGTGGAGGCGATTAAACGTGAGGCGGAAGAACAAATCGTAAGCCCATCGCAAAGGAACGAGAAGTGATATGAGAGTAGGCGCCGTCAACAGGGAAATCGACAAGGATTTGACGGCAGCGATGAGAGCATACGGCAGTCTTTGCACCAACAGGGTGTGCAAGAGACGGCCAATGTTGAGAACAAGCTCGTTGTTTCCCAAAGACGAGAGGTATGCCGCAACCATCATCTCGGTGAACCAGTTGCTGTCTTGAGCCAGCACCGAGAGAATCGACGAGCTACGCATCCTAAAGAGAACCACGGGAAGTATGGGTATGCGCAGGAACTTGAAGGGATCTATGATTCCGCTGGAAATGGCCGACTCCAATGGACCAGACATGGCGGAAGTGTTATGGAACGGAAGGCCAATGCCTGGACGACGCAACATCGAAACCAAGAGACGACCAGGGACCAACGCTTCCATGGTTTTCAACCCACAAGTGGTGAGTCCCACGTAGCCAAGCGACATAACTCCAGTCACAGCGGAAGTTACGCCAAGGCAAAGCACGGTTGCGGAGAGCGTCCGCATGGCCATGGCTTTGGTGGACTTGACGAACGTGAGAAGAGCTGATTCCGTCATCGACACAACTATATCGCTCTTGCACTGGGGACACGGCGCAAGAAGGTAGGTCACATTCTGGTCTGGAGGTGCCTGGGCTTCACTCAGCAAGCCAGGCTGCTGGTGGAGAAGAGCAAGGCTGGTGATAGCAGCCGACAAGTCTTCGTTAACATGGCCCGAAGCGTTCCCGGAAGGAGACCCTGAGGTTCCGTTTTCGGAGGTTCCACGAGTTCTGTTGTTTCCGTTGGTTCCAGGAGTTCCGGTTCCTTCATCGTTTTCTTCGTCGCTGTCGGAGCTGTCCATGCGCACAAACCGGTACAACCATTCACGAATCAGCGACGGGCTCAAGTGGATATCTATCCGTAAAGTTCCCGGGTCCACCCTTTCCTCGTCCACCCGGCGGCGGCCAGCGATAATTTCGAGCAAATCGGCCCGATCGATTATTTGGAGCTTATCTTCAGGAAGCGAATTGAACCAGTCCAAAAGACACTTGCGGTGAGCTTCAATGGAGCAGGTTGCACAGGGATTGACGAAGTCACGGGCGTCGTCCCGGGTGCCAAACGCTGGGATATCGGAGGTTCCTCCGAGACAAAAGCAGCACACCTCAGTCATGGAGAAGAAGAAACATGTGCGAATTAGTTGAGTGAGACTGTGCGAAATGCCCGTGATTAGACTGAGATTGGAGACTGAGAATAGGCGGGAGATAGGCATTAGGAAACTGTGGTTGTTATATGGTGCCGTGTCCATATATCTTTTCTTTCTTCTACTTTCTTGTCCATATCTACTTTGTCTATTTTCTTCTACTTTTCTTGTCTGCTTTCTACTTCGTTGCTTCGCCAATTGCAAGGCCCTCCGCAAAATGGTACAACCTCGCATCGATTACGCAGCCCTCGCTGGTGCACATCTTGCGCAATTCCTCTAGCATCCCCCTCAACGGCACCTTGACAACATCTATATACTCTCCGTCTTCCAATTGAGGAACTGGGTTCTGATTGCGTTCGTCTCCCATATCCACATCCACAAACGCCAATGCCATGTTTGCATTGGTGAGTCCTGGGTCGCTGAAAAGTGGCATTTCTTTATGCAACAGATGGCTGAACGTGCCCACATATCCCGTTTCCTCCAACAATTCTCTTACTGCCGTACTTTCCACCGATTCATTGGGGTCGATAAGTCCCGCCGGGAACTCTAAAACCACTTTTTCTGTGGGGGGACGAAACTGCTTGGTGACCAAAACACTCTTTTTACCCCCCGCTTCTTTCAATATCGCTGCAATCGACACAGCATCAATTCCGGTGGTTTCTGTGCGTGTGGGCCGGATAGCCATCTCCCAAACCCGGCTCTTGCCTGCTGCATCGGTGTAGTTGATCTTGCGGGTCTGCACAAACTTGCCCTCACCTTCGTTCTCTATCAGGTCCACGTGTGCACTGTAGGGAGAAGGACGTGCCATAGTATATCTTCTGAGAAAAAATGCTTGTCTAAATTGAAAAATTGCTGGTGTAAATCGACACATACCGTTGCTATTTCGCAATCGTGGGGTCGGTCGGGCCGTTCACGTGACATTGACACTTTTTTCACTGGTGGATCTCGCTCACAGCATATACCATGTCTCAGGATGAGTTGGACCAAGTGCGGGCCAAGATCCAGGACCATCTTATCTCGTCCGGGAATTACGAGTTGATCAACAAGCAGCTCAAGTTGAAGCTCTATGAAAACGGATGGTACGACAAGGTGGGACAATTGGCGACCAGTGAATTGCAACAAGAAGACAACAAAAACTTGACGTTCGACCGTCTATATGCATTGGTGAAGCCGCAGGCGGAGCAGATGGTTCCCGACGAGGTGCGGCAGGAAATAATGACGAGAATTCGTGAGTATTTGGAAGATGTGATCCAATAAAGTGTCAGGTGACAAAGCGACAAAACATAAAAAGTGATGATAATCCATGATAAGCGATGATAAAGGGTTTGTAGTGACGACAACTATGCTACATGACATAGACGATAGTAACGACACCATATAGTAACTACTTTTCCTGTCCCAGTTCCGCATCCATGCACCGGCACACACCCACACCCCCGGTGCGCGGCCAATCAACACCAGTTTTTTCCTGCTGATACTCACCGCCATGTACTCTTTAGCTCCACGCTCAGTGATGGCTGCGGCCTTCAGACAGCCCAGAATGGTCTCGATGGTCCCCTTGCATGCTTATCGTCATATATCTTCCAAAGATTTGACGCCAAAGCCCTTGCCTACCGATATGCCCTTGATCTCACAAAAAACTGCATCATCACCCGTCGATTATGTGTTGACTTCGCTTGATACTATTGCTAACTGGGCGAGAAAATCGTCGTTCTGGCCCGTGACTTTCGGTCTTGCATGTTGTGCTGTGGAAATGATGCATGTTTCTGCACCAAGATACGATCAAGATAGACTTGGTATTATTTTCAGAGCATCTCCTCGTCAATCCGATGTGATGATTGTGGCTGGAACCGTCACCAACAAGATGGGACCTGCGTTGAGACAGGTTTACGATCAAATGGCCGATCCTAGATGGGTTATCTCTATGGGTTCTTGTGCCAATGGAGGAGGTTATTACCACTATTCATACTCGGTGGTGAGAGGATGTGACCGACTTATTCCTGTCGATGTGTACGTTCCCGGGTGTCCTCCTACTGCCGAAGCATTGATGTACGGAGTGTTCAGGTTGCAAAAGAAGATGATGAGAACAAGAATCACCAGGTTGTGGTACAGAAACTAGGCAATAAACGATTGAGTGTAAAGTAGGAGGTAGTGAAAAAGGGAAGAGAGAGGAAAGGGGTAGGAGGGGAGTGATAGTCTGATGGCTCAATACAGTTTTGCAGATTATATTCGTTTTCGCGTAGGTGAAGAAAATATGCTGGTGCCGCTATTCATTTCGCGACTTCATGATTTCGTTTCTACTTTCAATTCGTAGAATGTCATAATCGTTTCTTATGATGGAGCAATCTCCAAACTTTAGTTTTCATATGCTGGGAGCGAGGCTTTTGATCTCCGGAGTGTTGGCAATGAATCTTATCTTGCCGACGAGTGCCAATTTATCAACTCCATTCACCCAAGCAAGTCTACTTCATCATAGACCAAGGTTTCCTGGGCTTGTTTGCACAAACAGGGTTTGGCATTGTGTAAGGGCTCAACCATGAGCGTTTAACGCAGAGCAGCAGCAGGCATTTTCAGCCAAGTTGGTGTTTCTCTAACGCCATACAAGTGCTGGAAAGCCTAAGATGTGAGTCTCATGAACCCACTTAAAGTTTAGTACCGTGGCGAGAGGTTGCAGAAAGTTAGTGCTAGCCACATCAGTATCCTCGATAGTTAGATGTATGGTCAGCATGATATTTTAAATTTGCAGCCAACGGCACATGGTTTGGACATGCGATCAATGCAGGCCAGAGCGCACAACTCCCAAGTATTACCCGCGAAGTTGAGGAAAATTACCACCTGGCTTCTATCTATGTGTCCACATATTAAGGAACTGGTGTCTGTCCCATATGAACAACAGAGCTTTTGCTACGTTGGCCGGTAATCATATGATACCCTGGTACACCTTCAGAGAATTTACGAACTATTGATCTTCGTATCACCGGTTTCTTGGCAGGCTCTAAACCCGATCACTATGCATGATTCTCTTACCTGAAGAAGGGCCGCTTACTTTATGCTTGGCCACGAGCTCATCATACTGCGCATGACTCTCGTTTCTCGCTCCTATAAAATGACCACTTATGGCCTACGAAGGTAAATCACAATGAAGAGATCCACCAAACGAGTGTTTTCGGCAGTTTATAGAATTTTGCAACTTGCTTTCAGCATGGGAGCACTAGGAGTTTCAGCTGCGGGAGTCTATTTCAATGGAGGCTGGGATAGAGGGAACTACGCCATAGCAGTGGGAGCAATGTCATGTCTTTACTTGATGGCCACCTTGATGTTGTACAAGTTCTTCACTGCCCCTATAGCACTTGCTTGTGATTCAATCGCATTTCTTTTGTGGTTGATTTCGTTTGCCCTTATCACTCATGTTTGGTCAGGAGCAGACTGCTCATACGATTTTTCTTACTGGTATTATTACTACTACATTTATATTGATTGGGGCAAGATCTGCCATCTTTACATGGTGTTGATTGGTCTTGGAGCAGCCAATTGGGCTTTATATCTTGCATCTATCTTTTGTATCGCAAGACTTGCTTCGAAGGACAGGACCTCATCTAGGCCCTTAGCTGTGGGGGTTTTATCATTTGCAAATGACGACCCGGCCAATGATATGGAAGCAGATGCTGCAGTTAATCGACAGGAAACCGGGCCTACAACGGAAGCACCACCTCCATCGGGTTCAGTAACCCTTGCAGCCAATGACGTATCCCAACCTGAAGAGGAAGCCAAACTCAACTGAGGCTGGATTAATCCAAAGTATGGCGCTTGCGATGGAAATAAGTCTGTAAGTCTATGATCAGTAGTTGTACATGAAACTTGAGAAAAGAACAAGCAGAGAATTGAGAATATGAACCGCGCAGAAAAATGAATGTGCAACCCGAATGATCGATCCTGTTCCCTGCATACCTGTGCCTGTGCAAATCAATTTTCAACTCAGTATTTCCATGACGCTATCCATGCTCTAGAAAGCTTAAAATGCGAGTATAATGAACCCACCTAAAAATTATACCATGACGAGAGGCGCAGAAATTCGATCAGTAGCCTCGATAGTTTGTTGCGTGATCGGCATACTTGAAATTTTCAGCCGTACCTGGTTTCTCGACTTTGACTTACTGTGCCTGCATTGTTCCATCTAGCCGAGCGGCGCTCTACTGCGCAGTTCTTCCCCGCCGAAGTTGAAGAGAAAATGAAGTTTCCCAAGCCGGTATCATTACTACCGGGCTTCGATCTATGTGTCCACAACTTACGGCACTGATATCTTCCCATAGAGGTGAAGATAGAGCTTTTACTAAAATTTTGACCGGTAATTATATGATATTCATGGTATGATATCTCCAGGTCATTTACGAAAAATAGACTTTTCGTATCAGCAATTTTCTTGGCAGGGCCAAAGGCTCTGAATCGATCACTCTCTGACTTAGCCCTGAGGATTGGACGCTTACTCTATGGCTGGTCACACGCTCAACACCATCAACTTGCTGCGGCCTAAATCTCGTATCTCATATCTCCCTCGCCTATAAAGTGCCCACTTACTCTATGGTCAAACTTCAATGAAGAGATACGCCAAACAAGTGTTATCAGCAATTTACAGAATTTTCCAATTTTTTTTAAGCCTTGCCGCACTAGGAGTCTCAGCAACGGGTATTACTTTAGCCGGAAATTGGGATAGAGGAAACTTTGCCTTGGCAGTCAGTGCCTTGTCATGTGCTTACTTAATTTGCACCTTAACGTTGTTTAAAGTCTTCACTGCCGCTGCTGCACTTGCTTGTGATATAATCGGACTTATTTTGTGGGTGGTTTCGTTCGCTCTTGTCACTCAGGTTTGGGTCGGAGCAAATTGCTCATACGATTTTTCTGATTATTATTCCTACTACTACATTGATTTTGATTGGAGCAAAATCTGTACCGTTTACATGGTGGTGATTGCTTTTGGAGCAATCAATATTGTTTCATACCTTGTTTCTGTGTGCTGTATCGCAAGACTTACTTCCAAGAGAAGGACCGCATCCAAGTCCTTAGGTGTGGGCGTTTTAACCCATGCATATGACGAGCCGCCCAATGATTTTGAAGCAGGTGCTGCAGCTGGTTTGCAGGATATCAGGCCTACAACGCAAGCTCCACGTCAATCGGGATCAGCAACTCTTGCAGCCAATGACTTATCTCAACCTGAAGAGGAATCCAAACTCCATTGAGGCTGGATGAAGGAGAAGGCACCTGCGATGGAAATAAGTCAGTAAGTTTATAGTGATTAAAGCAATGTTCAATAGTTGAACATAGCGTTCCCTAGTTTTATGAGTTAATTCATGAGTTCGGATTAACATACTTTTTGTCGTTTCCTGTAGAAGTGACCATAAAATGAAGGGAGGATGTATGATAATTATGACCTACAACGTAGAAACACAGAAAATAAGAGATAAAGTAAACTTGAGAAAAGAACAAACAGAGAATTGAGAGTATGAACTATGCAAAAAAATGAATGTGCAGCCCGAACGATCGACTCCGTTCCCTGTTGCTTCTGCGGGACGAAAATCACTACTGAGTCCCGCGCGCTGACATAACGCATTCCATAAGCGCAGCCACTCCCTTACAAAATTTGCCTTTTGTGCCGCCCTCAATTTACAGTCACGAATGTGCGGGATTAATTCGCACGGGGGCAATTTGAGTTTTTTTTCTTCTCATTAGCCATGGCTAGAACTAAGCAAACAGCAAGAAAGTCTACCGGTGGTAAGGCCCCAAGAAAGCAGTTGGCCTCCAAGGCTGCCAGAAAGTCCGCCCCAGTTACTGGTGGTGTCAAGAAGCCTCACAGATATAAGCCTGGTACCGTCGCTTTGAGAGAAATCAGAAGATTCCAAAAATCTACTGAACTCTTGATTAGAAAGTTACCTTTCCAACGTTTGGTCAGAGAAATCGCTCAAGACTTCAAGTCAGACTTGAGATTCCAATCTTCTGCTATTGGCGCTTTGCAAGAAGCCGTCGAAGCTTACTTGGTTTCCTTGTTTGAGGACACCAACTTGTGTGCTATCCATGCCAAGAGAGTTACCATCCAGAAGAAGGATATCCAATTGGCCAGAAGATTGCGTGGTGAGCGTTCTTAAGCGATGCCAGGAGTGTTGCCCAGTTTGTTTTTATAATTCGTTATGTAGATGAGTGAATATGTTTTTGAGAACTTGTACAAAATGCCAGTAGCAACCCAACACAACTACATTACCATGTATGGAACTTGTCACTTCTATTTATGCCTAAACTTTTAACTTAATTTAGTACTTTTTCAGTTCTTGCTCACCAACGGATGGTGCGGAACCTTTCACTTTTTCACCACCCGTCTCCCGGTCGCCTGCACTTCCATCGCCTATTTCCTTACCTGTCCCTTTTTGTTTTCCTTCGTTCCCTTTGCCCTCTTTTCCCTTGACTTTTTGACCAATTTCATCGACTTTTTCACCGTTCTCACCGCTCTCATCGTTCTTTGTGGCATCGACACCTTTTGTATTCGTGCCCGCTTCAGATGCTAACACCAGGTTCAGCTGGCCACCGGGTGGTATAACCGTCGTTTTCTGCATCTGTCCTTCTTCCACAGACATTTGTGCAATTGTTGAAGTCAAATCATCCACTCCAGTTTCCGCATTAAACTCGTTTCCATTCGAGACTGATCCCATACCCGGTGGAACAGAGCCTGGAACACCCAGTATAGAGCCAACCGCAGCCGGTGGCATCATCTGACCTGGCATGTAAAGCCCAGGCAATTGTCCCGGAACCTGACTTGGAACCTGGCCCGGCACCTGAGGTACTTGTGGCACTTGTGGTACTTGAGGCAATTGCCCTGAAATTCCAAGCCTCTCATCGTATAATTGCTCAGCAAAAGGAACTTGTCCAGCGTAGCCTTGTCCCTCCATAAGTTGTGCTGGCAGCTGCGAACCCTCACCCCCTACCGGTTGGCCCTGGAGCCCTGGCATTCCTGGATGATAATTCATCATTCCCATGGGCATCTGTCCCATAGGATACCCAGCCGCTGCAGCCGCAGCCGCCGCCGCAATGGCAGAAGAAGGGTCCATACCCATAGAGAGAGCTGCTGCTGCCTCCATCTGAGCCGCCTGAGCAACCTGATGCTGTTGTTGCTGGAACTTTTTGTTGCTTGCCAGCACTCTTCCCCAACTCAATCTTACCCGGTTTCCGCCAATGATAAATCCTTGCATGGACGCAATGGCTTCTTCGGCCTCTTCTCGATTGGAATACTTGACAAAACCACAGTTTTTCCCTGGTGGGATCTTGATTTGTTGTATCATACCAAATTGCTTGAATAGAGTGAAAAGCGTTTGCTCGTTAACGTCTGAAGAAAGACCACCCACAAACACCGTGGTGTTGTTGGGATCGGTGTACTGCTGAACCGGCGGTGGATATGGTATTTGGCCGGGGGGAGGTGCGCTTCCATATTCATCTTCCTCATTAAGTCCACTTCCATAATCTGGCAGACCGGGGGTTCCAGCGTAGCCATAAGGGTAATATGGAGCTGCGCCGCCCCAGAATGGATACATGTTTTGGAAACCGTACCTTTTCCCGCTACTTCGAGGCGTCGCTAGGGCAACCCTCAAGGGCCGTCCTCCGAACCATGCTCCGTTCATCTCCACTAGGGCACGCTGTCTTTCGGACTCATCTGTGAAACGAACAAAACCAAAACATCTCAGTTTCCCGGTAACGGGATCTGTCATTACTCGAACTGTCTTGATGGAATTGGGGAAGCTTTTCTGGAAAAACGCCAATAGATGCGCTTCGGTGGTTGACGCCGATAAGTCGCCGACAAACAACGAGTATTCTGGTCCTTGAACTATTGGAGCCGTCAAGGTTGCACCCGAAGCCCAATTGAGACGAAAGTACTTCTTTTGATTGTCGGGATTGTTGGGGAACAGCTGCTGAGAAGGCATGGCGATATCGGGAAGAAGCTGGCCATTGAGGCCCAAGGCCTGTTGAGCATCCTCGTATGACTCAAATTCCACAAAGCAGTAGCCTGAATGCGACAATCCACTAGACGACATGGATCCGCGGGCGTTTTTCGGCTTGATGATTTTGATGGTGACTTTCTTGCCTAGCAATTGGTACCAGAGATCGGCAATGGCGGCCTCGTCCAACCACGGGTCTAGATCACCCATCCATAAAGTCCGGGGTGCATCGTTAGCGGGGATGGTATCGCCTTCTGCGGCAGCACTAGATTGTTGGGTACTGACGGGGGGTTTCGGAACGGCAAAACTGGAAAGCATTTCCTGTTCCTGCTGGTGCTGGTGGCTAGCAGTACTGGAAGTGGTGTAGTCAAACGACATTGTAAATTATTCGCTTATAATTGGTTGGAATGGTGTGGATCTGGGGGTGGCCTGCAAGTAAATGCTACTGGTCTGGAGGTCACGGACAGTTTTCCAGTACGAAACGGATCCAGATAGTTCTTTTCACGAGAAAACAACCTGGGAAATGAAAAGCCGCTTAATATCCTTGAATTCCTGCTTCAAGTACTAAGATTGGGGTGAATTTTTCAGCTTCAACAGAAGGTGTAGCTTGCAATTGGATATGATCTGACACGGTTTCGCCTCCCTCACACAATGCAGTGTAGTTCAAGAACGTTTCTCTAGAGTTATATCACGACTATACTACCAATATAAGTACTGTCGTCTTGCGGAAAGGTCGCAGGAATTGGAGCACCTGAGGTACTGCAGATACCGCCCGGACGGGCTAGCCACGGCATACGTACGGGAATGCAAGCGCAGGCAATGTTTTCGAGGTACGAGTCTGGATTGGCGGTGCCACCTGATCCACAAACCAAAAGCTTCCATTTGGCCTGATCCTGCCCTTTCTTCAAATATTTCCCAAACCCCACTTGAACCCTTCCCCAACTGCCCTGGGAAGAGCCGCACCCGTACACCGCAAGTGTTTATGTTTCTGTGCAGCCGCTTGATCCACAACAATATATGAGCCGTGTTGCCCTGGATTCTGTGTCAAATCCAAGCAGCACCGCCGCCCGAATCCTGGCGTATATGAAGGCCACAGAGCTCAGCGACGTTCTGGAGGCTCCAGATGATGCTCCTCGTACGTCGGAGCCAATTTCCACCGAGCTTCCGGTCCCCACTGCGGCGCCGGTTCAGGCGTATCAAAACAAGCTTAAGTATGCTAGGAATGCCGATTTCCACCTCGACAGTAACAATTCGTTCCCTATAAGTGGTCCCAACTCATTGAACTCCAACAATCCCAACTCAATTCCCAACACTTTCAAGTACAAATCGCACCCCAATGCCAGAACCAAACACACTTTGGGCAAGACTAACGAGCATTCTGACAAGGAATCTTTGCAAAACTCCCAGATCAGTGTAGAACTGGACAACCAGCCGCCTCAACCCGCTGAAAATGGCACGACAGATCCCCGAGAAGAGGGTCCAGTTCGAACGTCTACTTTGAACAAGAAAAATACGTTGGACTTCAATAGCACTCCCGATTGGATGCCACCGGAATTGGGAGAAAAATGGAACGACGAAAACTTTTCTTCGTCTGTTCGTATCAATCGGCAATCCCCCAATACTCAACTTGACCAGGCACCACTTTTTCTTCTGTCTACCAACACCATGATCCACAACTCAAAGCAAGGCGATACTCCAGCATGGAAAAAGGCATCCAAACAGTTCCAGGAGGTACGCAAGTCCCAGCCTCAACTCCAGAATATCTTTGCATCCGAACTGCTGAATCCAGAAACGAAATCAGACAACCGCTATCACGATTCTATAAGCAATTCTATGACATCCACCACCTCAAACTCCATGGCTTCGGTTCCGCTTCACTTGTCAAAAGACCAACTTCAGCATTTAGAGCACCTTTTGGAACAGGAAGGCGTGCCGGCTTACGTTCCGAACCCAGAGTCCCCTCTAAAGTTATTCGGGGATAAGTATAACACGTTCACTAAGGACAAGTTGGCAGATGTGTTGCAGAAAATGAACAAGCCGCCTAAGTTCGAAATTCCTGACACTCTGAACTATACTCAGCACAATTCTTCGGTCCTAGAAGATGAAGTGAAAATGCCCACTCAAAACGAAGAATCCACCCACGACGACAAGGCATCTCAGCCCAAGTATATGATCCGCAACTTTACAAAGTCGGGTAGCTATTCCGAGCAACAATTTCTTCAGAATGCCGATAATATATTCAGCAACATCCAGAAAAGAGGTTTCAAGACTTCCAATGAAGAGGGCCAAATACAAACCACGGCAACTTCGACACCTAAAAATGCAAAGGTAGTTGACGATGATTATTCCTCATTCACCACAGGTTTCGATGACGAGTCTTCGAGCATTTCCGCCTCCAAACGGGGCGATGATGACTACACATCTGTTGGTAGCAGGGAGAGTCATTCGTTTCGTGACTCTACACATCCACAAACAACAAATAACGATAGTCGGCTTTCAGTAGAAAATCTCGAAAAACTTGATTCATTATCTTTTGTCGATACTGTCGACGAAACAGGAGCTGCCTCGAATTATATTGCTGAACTGCGTTCGCCTGTAAACGATTACGATTTTCAAAATTTGCGGGAACGTCTTAATGAACTCGAGCACCTTGTTACGTCTGATCATCATGAAGTCATGGAGCAACTCAAAGACGAAAACAAGCAACTAAGAGATATAATCAGAGAGTTTGGTCGCCGAGAAAAAACCTCTGCCTCTCGTGTGCCTAAGAACCAAGCAAGCGAGTTGGCTGATCACAGTTTTAGCGATGCCGAGCAGCTCATCAAGTGGAAACGGGCTTCACAGTTGGGACTTCGTCCTAGTAAAGACCAATCTAATGGTTTTCTTCGATCTGCCTCCGTGAACCACAATAACGAAAACTTGCCTAAAGCGCACCAGTTTCGTCACGACGTGGGCAAAATCAAGCCAAATAATGCATTGCCAACTTCTTACAACAACATGGTTCTAGATGTGGAGAATCAACGATGGATTTCGAACGACAACGAAAAGGATATGGGTGGAAGCTTGGACTCGATTGAAGATCTCGAAACCATGAATGAGAAAGAAAACAGCATATTGAAACCAGCCGATGGCAATAGGGCTTATAAATCAAAGAGCCAGAAACAAGAAGTTTCCTTTCACTTGCCTCATGAGAGCGAGACTTCAACACCTAAACGACGTTCACCGATGCCTGGAGATATAACCCAAGTATCCCAGCTAGACGACGTGACGTTCACGCAGACGCACAAAAGACTAGTTTCCTTGTTGACTGAAACAATTCCAGAATCGCTGTGGGGCAAAGTCACGGATGTAAATTTGTCATCTCTTCAACTTGACTCAGTAAAGGGTCTTGCCGACTTCTTACCCAACTTGGTATCAGCAAACATTGCAGACAACAATATCAAATTCTTGACCGGTATTCCAGAAAGCATCCTTCTGTTGAATGCGTCCAAGAACGATTTGAAGAATGTCACATCTTTTCAAAAATTTAGAGCCTTACAACAATTGCTGTTGGCAGATAACAATTTGAGTCTGGTAGAGAACTTGCGTCTCAATATTCACTTGAATCGTTTGCTGCTAGCCAATAATCAGATCTCCATACTCGATGGTTTAGAAGGGTTGAGAAACCTCATTTACTTGGATCTCTCTCGAAACCTGTTATCTGGGGTGATTGATTTTTCGACTTTCGACTTGCCAAATGTCCAAGAGATTAATTTGTCCGACAATCGAATCACGTCTATTGTGGGCATTGAGCGTTTGCCCTCGTTGAGAATCCTCAATATTAATGATAACAGTGTTTCTACAATAAGCTGTGAAGGAGTGCATCCACACATGAAGAAGTTGCTTGTGAAGAGTAACAAGTTGAGACTGCTTGACATCGGAGCATTCCCGTGTTTGCGTGTGCTCCGTTTCGATGGTAACTATCTAAGAAGCATAGAAAATTTGCACAAGTTGAAGTACCTTGATGAAATATCGCTCAAGTCGCAGCATAAGGATGAAATAATTCGTCATGTATTGCAGAATATGGTCCTGTCACGAACACTCGATCTCTCCGGAAACACCCAATATCCTTTCACTGTTCCGAAACGGTTTGTCGGCGTGAACTCCTTGACACTAGCCGCCATGGAGTACGATGAACTTCCGTCAAATTTGAGTGGCCAATTTCCCAATCTTTTCGAGATAAATCTCAACTTTAACCGGTTGACTGTACTTAGCGGCATGGAGGGAATGTGCAACCTCAAAAGAGTGTTTTTGGTCAGCAACAATATCACCAGAATTAAGGATATTATTTCGTCATTGTCAGCAAGTCGCAATTCGCTAGAAGTTTTAGATTTGAGGCTCAATCCCATCAATGTTGAATTGTACCCTTACGTCTTCAGCCCTAATGAGATTGATGCCGATGATCCGCAACCGATCCAGTTGGAAACGTTGGACGATATAGAAAGCTTTGCTATACATTACAGAGCACTTACCAAGAACACCAGCAACTGGGAAGAAAGGGACTCAGAGTACATTGAAAAGAAAATTAGTCGCAATCAAGAAAAGCTCAATCACAGAGTGAGGTACGAGACATTGCTAGTCAATTACTTTCCTAGATTACGCAAATTGGACGGCATTGCCGTATCTAACGAAAAGAGGAGATGGTGCAAAGACCAACTACACGATTTGGCTGCGCAATAGGCTGGGTGTAAAGGTGCGCGGGTGCGGAATTCGCAGCCGCCAAAAACGATTAACCCGCTAAGATCCAGCGGCTTATCTATTTAAGGGCCCTGGGCACCGCTAACCTCAAACATGTCACTTTCTACCCGAGTATCATTGCAATGGCCTCCAAATGAACCTGAGGAACTCTCTAACACACTTGTGATGAATTCCAAGAGCGGGCACTTTGTCGACATTCGTATTTTCCGTCAGTACTATCCATTGAGTGAAAAAGATGCTACAAAGCCAATTGACGAGCTCTTTCAGTGGTGTATGTGTGGCATTGAAGAACCCTTGGGAGGAGGCACCATCAACTTCAAGAAGGATTTGGACCATGTCGCTGTTTCTGAAGCTCTTGCGACAGGTACACCACCCGACCAAATTGATATCCTGGGAGCTCCTGATATCGGCCACTTTTCGTCAATTGAGGGCAGTGAGAACCGTAAAGAAACGGGATCCATGATCAGCCCTGAAACTGGTAAAGAGGAAGAATATATTGAGATTTGGAAATCATTAGATCCAATTGCGCACAACCCGACTGAAGACGTGAGAGAGAAGGAGGCGTACCTGTGCAAGGCAACTGTCCTAAAGGTCTCCAATCCAACTTACGAGGGCAAGTTGATGAAATTGGGTAATTGGTTGCAGGGACTTCTTTACACTAAACTGACTTGCAAGTTCAGTGTAATTAGGTCACACTATGATGGTAAATGGAATGATTTGATCAAATATGGAGATAAATCGTTCCCAACGGAACTTCCTTCTAAGGTTGGAGACACCATTGAGTACGATGGAGTCAAGTGGGAGTGTTTAGAGGTGTAGGTGATCCACAGCAAAATATATAACCTGCAGGCAATTTCCATCTTACGTAATAGTCAATGGTAATGAAAATTGGGATTTCAGCACTCGAGATAAAGCGATAATGAACGGAGAAAGCTGGTAAGTAATTTCACAGAGGAGACTGACCCTTGTAAACTCTGTCGTGTTTAGATCCCATAAGTTTTAATCTAATGGTACCTTTTTATTATAATCTATACTAACATTAGGTTGTTTATCTTTGCCATGATAACCAATGTGGTTAACTTGTTTGCCCAAGTATTTTTCACCATCATGTATTCTGATTTAGAATGCGACTATATCAATCCTATTGAGTTATGCAACAAGCTCAATCCTTGGTTTATTCCTGAGGCTGGTTTACATGGATTTTTAACTCTTTTGTTCCTTGTGAACGGATACTGGTTCACCTTCTTGTTAAACGCCCCATTGTTGGCACACAACGTCAACAAGATCGTCAACAAGAACCACATGTTAGACGCCACCGAGATTTTCAGAACCTTGTCAAAGCATAAGAAGGAGTCGTTCCTTAAGTTGGGTTTCCACTTATTGGTATTCTTCTTCTACTTGTACAGAATGATCGTTGCTTTAGTCGCCGAGGACAGTTAGATAGCATTTATCGTTGCAAGTTGTCGCATATAACGCTTTGTGTGTGCGTATTGCCCAACTGGCAGGGTATAGATCCTGTGTAATATTAATTTCTTCTGTTCTCTAGCTGGTTGTTTATCATCCTCAATTTCGAATAAATGCCTGAAACTGGATTCACTAACTTGTTTACTGCCGCCACCTGCGACTCGACAACGCTGTGTAGATCAATGGGGTTTTGTCCATCTCCTATGGTATGCTCTTTCAAAAGTCGCAATTGATCGGCGTTTTTGATGAATTGTTCATGATTGTACTTGCTGTCCAGGTAAGATTGCCTCAAGCCACTCAATTGAGTACCAACTTCTCCGTGTTTCTTACGAATCTCATACACTTCAGCCCGTAAGTCCCGCTTCCGGCGCTGGATTTCTTGTATTTCCTCGGTCAAATCGTTGATATTAGCATGCATATCTTGTAGCACACTGAGATAGTTCATCAAATGCATTCTGAATTCATGGTGAACAATCGCAGGATCTACTCGTTCAGCAGATTGTTTCGGTGGTTCGAATGTTTGCACTAAGTGCTTGAGAACATCAATAGTATTGATTTTCACTCTCTTGCTGGCACTTCTTTCGTTCACAAGGCGGTCCACATCGATAAGCATGGGTTTCTGGCGTTCCCGGCGCTTCGCCTTGCTTAACGGAATGGCATCATCTATCATACTAATATCCTCATCGCGACCCAAGGCATCACGCACATCAACGTTCGCTATACGAGCAATCGTTTGAGATTTGAACGGTTTATGGACCTTCAGTGACGCAGGAGTATGACTGGGCCTTCGGGACCTTTTGGGGTGATTAGACTGGGTAGTTTTCTTGGTTTCCAGAGCAGGTGGTGGGCTCTCCACTCGAGGTGCGTTCAAGTTACGAGGATTCGAAACGTCTGTAATTACAAATTCATCGTCCTTTGGTTCGACCTTTGCGTTCTTAGTGCTTTTTTTGGACTTTTTGTGTGGTTCCTTGTGCCGCTTGGTGGATTTTCGTTTTGGAGCTGGATCTGGTTTGACTTGCAATGCAAAAAAATCGTCTGAAACATCATTATTTCTCGGACTGAATGACGCGAGGTGGTGGACATTACCATCTATATCATCGTCAGAGGGTTCTAAAGCGCCGGCATCGATCTTGATGCTGAAATCAGACACGTTAACAGCGCGTTTTCTGGATTAGTAACGTAATTCCGAGGACAAAAAACCGTACTGTGGATACCACAAAACACCCAAGAGCGTATATACTTACCCAGAACCTCGAGTGCGGGCCTCAATTCTAGCCAATCTATCAGTAGACATATTCACTAGATACAGAAACTCCAAAACATTATAGCGAGCACACCCATACACCGTTATAACGGTAGGTGAAAAATTGCTTGGTAGCTTACCCAGACTGAAATTAAAAAGGGTTCAGACACCTTACCAAACACTTCTCCTTCATCTTTTACAAGTCGCTAGTTGATTACTCTTTATTGAGATATTTATTGCTGGGAGAAGTGCTCCAACAAGATGTTTCTCTCCTCAGAGTCAGCACCCCAGTTCTTGACAACAACACAAGAAGCACCAACAACCTTTCTGGCGTTACCCTCTCTGTCCAATTGACAGAGACCGGCCCACTCACCCAACAACTTGGCGTCGGAAACCTTGATCAAAGGAATCTTCTCTTCTGGCTCGTTACAGAGAGCCTCCACCAACTTGATGATGGATTCTTCGGTCACAGAGTCACACAAGACACATAATTGGGCCTCACCTCTGGACAAAGCCTTGGAGGCTTCTCTCAAACCTCTGGCCAAACCATCGTGAACCAACGAAGTTCTCAACACGACCTTCAAGGCATCTTCGATGGAGATAGAACCTCCCTCGGTTTGCTCAACAGCAACTTCTTCGACAATTTGTTGTTCTTCGACGTCAGACATTATTTAAGACTTCTTCGTCAGATGTAATCCGCTCAGTAGAGAAGAGGTGAAAAAAATCCATTTTTCACCGAGCGTCGAGGGCAGAGCCCTGCACGTGATAATGTGAAAGATATATACAGGATGAAACATCACCATATACCGACCTAGGCTAGATGTGTATCAATTACCGTTTCTGCTGTTTCTTCTACTTTCGGGTGCGTTTTGCTCTATTACCTCTCTTTGCAGCTAAAATTTATGTATTGACTTGAATTCGTTATAGCTGACATTGTATGAAAAAGTTTGAAGGTTCCTGAACTGTCCGCTATGTAACGGTTTCTCGCTTGTCACCTACTCTAGTAAGGAATAGCATCGCTCGCTATCTATACAGTTTATTACTGACTCTATAACTCCATCAGGTCGGTTCCAAAAGGTCCGTGACGATCGTCGTCGCTATCGCTATCTTCGATGGCATTTTCATGGTCTTTCATGAGGATATCGCCGTTCTTAACGGCATCGGTCACAGATCTAGACCCTTGCCCCTCGTCAAACTCTTCGTCTTCAAAGTCAACGTCGAAGAAATCATCCTCGGACCCTGTGATTCTTGTAAATAAGGTTCTGCAATCACTCACAACACCATCGTAGCTGATTTCTGCAGATGGCATGTTGGTGAACACGATGTCTTCAGCATCGCGAAGGGAGTCCAACGACACATTGTTCTCACTCGAAGGAAACATTTGATTTGACAAATCAAGATTAACAAAAGTACTTTGAACGTATCCCAATTTGCAAATAATCTCCAACTTTTCCTTTGGTACGAAGCTTTGTAATGACTTGCCCAATTTAAAAGAATTGGCAACCACTGGTGTTCCGTTGGCATTCAATACAAAATCGTTTTCATCGAGTACCTCATCAAGGTTGGATGAGGTTTCTCGCAATAATGCAGCCTCCATCTTCTCGTAAGCACTCTCCAAATCTTCTTTCGCCCTCCGCAAGTCCTGCTCACAAGTCTGCGAATACCAAACCGATTGGCCATCTGGACAGATGCCCGAGTTACCATTCTGAATAATTACCTGAACACTTTCGTTGTTACCGGTCGGCAACGATTTTGGTGGGAAAACCACCACTGCAGCTGGTTCATTGTCTGTCATCCATTCCTTACAATCACGTTTGACTATAGTAGTCATTCTAGTAACGTAGGAAAGTTTGAGCTTGGAAGTGATTTCAGAGTACCCTGATTGTAAGAACCGAGGAATCTGAGATGGAGAAATCACCAACTTTTCGTTGATTTTGATTGCGCTTCCGTCACTAAACTTGGCCACTTTCAGAGATGGATCGTAGTCAACAAGGCTAGTGTTTAGTTTGTATGTGGTGCCGGCCACAGCTGCAGACCGACAAAAGCCTTGGGAAATTTCACCTGGACCACCGTACTTCAGCATCATCACCGGGAAGTTGCCATAGACGTCAAACGAGGTTAAGAAGCGTCGGATACGGGCAAGGGCGTCGGGGGCCTTAGTCAGTGATAATGGACACAAACCTATCAGGTATATCAACTCGTTGATCTGGGGAGTTTCAAGATGGAAATTCTTTTCCAAAAATTCAGCAATAGGGGTGTTTGCATTTTCAGCAAGGACAGATTGCTTCGATTCATCTTGAGCGTCTGCCAAGATGAACTTGAGTAACTTCATCAATTGTCTCTTAGTCTTGAGTGATAACGACTGGTCGGTGAAGATATCTTCCTTACTGGTATTGGAGACGTTCTTGTTGAAATTGTCGTTTTCAAAAACATGAAAGTTACTCAAGCTCTGGAATTCGAGGTACCTGTAAACCCTCAGCTGAACCAAAAGAGCCAACAAATCAGACTGGGCAAACATGAGCCGAGGAGTCAAGTCAATACCATAGTCTTTGCTGGTGATCCGGCTGCCGCCTCCAGGAATGTATATTTGTGCATCCTGGAAGTGGGGGATCTTGCCCTGGTTAACTTCATGGCACCATTTTTTCAACTGCTCTATGGTCATGGTCAGGCTCAGATCGCCGTAGTAATTGTTCCGGTCAATGTGCAACACCTCCACACCTTGCCAAGATAACGCCGCAGCCAACACACTCTCGGTGAGACCGGTGCCCATAATCAAGATGTCACAGTGGTCCATATTAAGCGTGTGGGCCTGTGGCTTTTCCAACCCAGCAAGGTGAGGAATCACCGGTGGGGTGTAGGATGTGCTAGGGCGCCGTTCAGCGGCCGATTTTCTCCGTTCAGTAGAGTGCAACATGTTGGATTGAAATGTGTGTGGTCGACTTCAGGAATGAAAGGATTCAGAAAGCGAAGCTGGACAATTCTAGTTTGTCGGATCCGGCGAGCGTCAAATCAACGTTGAGTTTTTATCTCTGCTGGTTCAAACGCCACTACGACACAGTTCAACAATTTGGCAAATAGGCGACACGGATTGACGTCCCTTGTTATTAGGCAGGTCCTTGCAACGTCGCTATGGTCTCAAGTCAGCACTTCGAGATCTTAAACCGTCTCTAAATTGAGGTTTCACTCTGGCGATATAATCAATTGTCGGTGCCCCAATTCGGTTTTCGCATTTTTTTTTATCGAGTCACTAATGTGGGGTCTGGGTGGGCTATCTGCCAAACGTGGCCCTGCAGCCGGGGGTAGCCGCCAAAATAGATTGTGGGTCCAAAAAAGCTGTATACAACTCAATTGCGGCCAATTGCGTGATACACCAATTTTAGCCAACTATAATCACCATTTGCACCCAAAACAACCGCCATCAAGCACAATTACGAGCAAGCACGAGCGCGGTGTAGAAGCGACACCATGCATGCCGGCACCGCAGAAGCGGGGCACGCAACTGCACTTGACTGCACACAAGCGGGCCGTTTTGCGGCAACCTACACACCTCTGCACGGTCCAGCTTCTACATTCATGTCACTTCTCCTTGCCCACCAAGTGCAGCAAAAACACTGTCTTGTGATTGGCGCTGGTGAGGTGGCCCTCAGTAGAGTGCATCACATGATACGGGCCAATGCAAAAATTACCGTGGTCGCTGGTTCTCGCGATGCTCATCCCGAAATCTTGCAACTTTCCAACGAAAATAAGATCCACAATTTGATTCTTCGTGATTACCAGTCCAATGATCTCCAGCTCTATGAGGAGCCACCAGCCAGATTTGAAGTTGAAAATATTGGTGCAGATGACTATAAGCGTATAGTGGAGGATGCGAACAAACGGTTTGCAGTGGTGTGTTGCTGCATTGACGACTACGAGCTCTCCACCAAGATATACTATCAGTGCAAGTATCTCCATCTCCCAGTGAACATTGCCGATAAACCACCAATGTGCGATTTTTACTTTGGAAGCATGTTCAACCAAGACAGCCTCCAGATCATGATCTCCACTAACGGCAAGTCGCCTCGACTTCTGCGTCTCATCAAGGACGATATTGCCCGCACGTTCAAGGATGTTGATCTCAACAAGGCAGTGGACAACCTTGGAGCGGTCAGGGCAAAATTGAGAAGCTCGGTGATCATCGATGATGATCTCGTCAGCATAGACACCAGGATGAATTGGATTAAATCTCTTACTGACTATTTCACCTTGAGAGAATGGAGCTTACTAGACATCGATGAAGAAAGTGCAGGCAAACTTGTATCTTATTTCCCTGACTTTCCACCTCGTGACTACGACAAATTCTCACAAATAGCAGGTAAACCCTCAAAATAGCAAAATTTTGAAATTATACATTTTTAATTAAGTGGAAGGTCTTCATGAACAAACACCTTGTTACCACCGCCACCAACGTAGTCCCCCACAACATGTCCCTCTCCTCTCAATTGGTACTGATAACTCATCAAACCTTCCAAACCGACGGGCCCTCTGGCATGAATCTTATTCGTGCTAATGCCCACTTCGGTTCCAAAACCGTATCTGAATCCGTCGGCAAAACGGGTAGAGCAATTCCAGTACACACCAGCCGAGTCTATTCCCTTCAAAAACTTTTCGGCACTGGCCTTAGTTTCGGTAACTATGCAATCTGTATGCTTGGAAGAATGCGCATTGATATGGGCGATGACATCTTCAAGCGATGCAACTCGCTTTACTGAGATGTCAAGGGAAAGGTATTCTTTGTCAAATGCATCGTCGTCAGCAGGTTGCAATTTTTCGCCAAGGTTAATTGAGCCTTGAACTTCTTGCAAGACTTGCGGATCAGCATGGATGGTGACACCGGCACCTGCAAGCCCAGCCAATATTTTGTTGAGGTTTACCACACTTATACTTTCATGGACTAGTAATTGCTCCGCAGCATTACAGCCGGCCGGGTAGTTGGTTTTGGAATCGACCACGATTTTGGTAGCCTTTTCGATGTCAGCATCCTTATCGACGTAAACTGAGCAAATACCATCTGCGTGGCCCAAAACGGGGATCTTTGTGTTTTCCTTAATGTTTCTAACCAACTCATTTGACCCTCGAGGAATAACCAAGTCAATGTACTTGTCCTGCAGCAACAAGCTGCTGACATCCTCACGAGACTGAATGAGCTGTATAGCTGGGCCAGGAACCTTGGTTTCGGTGCTCAACACTTGGTTGATGATATCACTCATGGCCTTGAATGTCTGGTACGATTCTTTGCCGCCTTTCAAAATGGCTGCGTTTCCAGATTTTATGGCCAAGGCTGTAATGTTGGCAATGACTTCGGGCCGTGACTCGAAGATAATGAGAAGAACCCCCAATGGCGCCGTTACTCGGTACAAGTTCAAACCTTCATCCAACTTTTTGGCAAACGTACATTTGCCAATGGGGTCTTCGAGCGCAGCAACATCCAAGATTCCTTGCAACATGGTATCGTACTTGCCGCTGTTGGACAAGTCCAATCTTTTGATCAACGACGGCGAAAGATTGTTCTTTTGGGCATTTTCCATGTCCACCTTGTTGCTTTCAAGCACCTTTGATTTGGCCGATTTGAGCCCATCGTGGATTTTCTGCAACGCTCCAGAGCGCTCTTCATCGGAGAGGGTCTTGAGCTGAGCAAATGCTTCAGCGGCTTCTTTGGCAATCGCAGCCATATTCTGTGACTCAGTTTCCACTCACTGCATTAGTCGCGGGCTGCACCCAGTGCACCGGCGGCTGAGCCCATGGCCGAGCTCTGCACATAATCAGCACTAACCCACATCGCGAATCTATTCCACCAGATCGTTCATCAAAACACGTAGCCAACTTTCCCTGTACCCGATTCGAGATACCCGATTCGAGGATTCTCCGCCAGCACATTGTGCCTCAGAAGACACAGGTTGAACAATGGACCCATTCAAGTCCGAAGGAAACTTAATTGATTTGGACCCGTCTACCCCAAGGGTGGCCCATCAAAATCCCTACGATGGCTCTCCCGAGCTGCTCTTTGATAGCGACCACGAACTCAACCAGAACAATCCGTTCAATGACGGCTTCATAATATCGGACGATGAAGACGATGCCGCGACAAGCCATCATGACGACTCTTTTGCGAGACGACAAGTGCCACTCTTGAGCACCACCAACAACCCAGAAAGACCAACGGGACTCTTCAATGGAGGAAACTTGTTTGGAAACCGTAGTAGCAGCGCGGCGTACACGGGAATGCAACACGAAACCAGTGACGATCCATTTGCAGATCCCGAGCGCCAGCGTGATTTCGATATTCGAAGAATCTTTGGTCGCCTCAAACTGAAGGTGACCGGGAGATCTGGTGCTGAAACTGCCCCGGCAGACTCGTCGCCCCGGCAAATCTATGCATTGAACCATTCTGCGAACGCCCAGTTCAAATACTATGGTAACTACATCTCCACCACCAAGTACAATTTTGCAACGTTTCTCCCCAAGTTTCTATTTGAACAGTTCAGCAAGTACGCCAACTTGTTTTTCTTGTTCACTTCCATTATCCAACAGGTGCCCAACGTATCGCCCACCAATAGATATACCACCATTGGTACATTGACAGTGGTGCTTTTGGTTTCCGCGATCAAAGAAATTTCCGAGGATCTCAAGCGTGCAAGTGCTGATCGGGAGTTGAATAATACTCGCGTGCTAGTACTCAATACTGACACCAGCCAGTTTGTTCTCAAAAAGTGGATCGATGTTCAAGTTGGAGATGTGGTCAAAGTGTTGAATGAAGAACCCTTTCCCGCTGACTTGCTACTTCTTTCCTCGTCTGAACCGGAGGGGTTGTGCTACATCGAAACTGCAAATTTGGATGGAGAGACTAATTTAAAGATAAAGCAAGGCCGCCCAGAAACCCTCTATCTTGTCGATCCTCGTGACATAGTCAGCGACCTATCCCGCTCGGAAATTTCCTCTGAACAACCTAACTCATCCTTATACACATATGATGGTGTCCTCAAACACTTTGGCTCATCCCCAAGTATCCCACTTTCCCCAGAACAGCTCTTGTTGAGAGGCGCGACCCTTCGAAACACCCAGTGGATTCATGGGGTAGTGGTGTTCACCGGTCATGAAACCAAATTGATGAGAAACGCAACCGCTACTCCAATCAAACGCACAGACGTTGAACGTATCATCAACTTACAGATTGTCGCCCTCTTTTGCATTTTAATTGTTCTTGCCTTGATCTCGTCAATAGGTAACGTGATTAAGAGCAGGGTCGACAGAAGCACCTTGTGGTACTTGGAGTTGGAAGGTACCAAATTGGTGACGTTGTTCTTTCAAGACATCCTCACGTACTGGATTTTGTTTTCAAACTTGGTGCCAATCTCATTGTTTGTCACTGTAGAGATTATCAAATATTATCAAGCCTTTATGATTGGCAGTGATCTCGATATGTATTATGCTGATACAGATACTCCAACTGGTGTTCGTACATCTTCTTTGGTCGAGGAGTTGGGACAAATCGATTACATTTTCAGCGACAAGACTGGAACATTGACAAGAAATGTAATGGAATTCAAAGCATGCACCATTGGAGGAAGATGCTATATTGAAGAAATTCCCGAGGATGGACAGGCCCAAGTAATTGATGGAATTGAAATCGGCTACCACACTTTCGATGAAATGCACGACACGCTCAGCGACCTCTCCCTGCGAGATTCAGCAATCATCAATGAATTCTTTACATTATTAAGTACTTGTCATACAGTCATACCAGAGATGACCGACAATAACGAAATAAAGTACCAGGCTGCATCTCCCGATGAAGGTGCTCTTGTTCAAGGTGCTGCCGACCTAGGCTATAAGTTTGTGATCCGCCGTCCAAAAGGTGTCACGGTGCAGAATACCTTGTCAAATACAACCTCAGAATACGAACTTTTAAACTTGTGTGAATTCAACTCCACAAGAAAAAGAATGTCGGGAATCTTTCGGTGCCCTGATGGGAGAATCCGACTTTTCTGTAAAGGAGCTGATAATGTTATCTTGGAAAGATTGTCCCAGCAGGAGGAACAGCCGTTTGTGGATGCCACACTTCGCCACCTTGAAGACTTTGCCGCTGAAGGTTTGAGAACTTTGTGTATTGCAACTCGGATTGTCCCAGATCAGGAGTATAAGGCATGGGCTTCAGAATATTATGAAGCATCTACTGCAATGACCGATAGAAGTGCACGACTTGACGAGGTAGCAGAAAAGATAGAGAGAGATTTGTTCTTGTTGGGAGCCACCGCCATTGAAGACAAACTACAGGAAGGCGTACCTGAGACCATTCAAACCTTACAAACCGCTGGGATTAAGATATGGGTACTTACAGGTGATCGGCAAGAAACTGCAATCAATATTGGAATGTCTTGCAAGCTTTTGAGCGAAGATATGAATCTCTTGATCATTAATGAAGTGAGCAAACGTGATACCAGACTAAACTTGCAAGAAAAAATTGCTGCGATTCAAGAGCACCAGCATGATGCAGAGGATGGATCTTTGGATTCGTCTCTCGCGCTTATTATTGATGGCCAATCGTTGTCCTACGCCTTGGAACCCGACCTTGAGGACTTGTTCATTCAGCTAGGAAGCAGATGTAAAGCAGTGATCTGTTGCAGAGTATCACCGTTGCAGAAAGCATTGGTGGTGAAGATGGTGAAGCGCAAAAAGAAAGGCTCGCTCCTTTTAGCCATTGGTGATGGTGCAAATGATGTGTCCATGATTCAAGCAGCTCATGTAGGAGTTGGCATCAGTGGTATGGAAGGTATGCAAGCAGCCCGGAGTGCTGATGTCTCCATTGGTCAGTTCAAGTTCTTGCGAAAACTCTTATTGGTTCATGGATCATGGTCATATCAGCGGATTTCAACTGCTATCTTGTATTCCTTTTACAAGAACATTGCCTTGTATATGACCCAGTTCTGGTTCGTATTTGCAAACGCTTTCTCGGGTCAATCGATTATTGAGTCGTGGACGTTGACGTTCTATAATGTGTTGTTCACAGTGTTCCCACCGTTTGTCATGGGTGTCTTTGACCAATTTGTGAGCGCTAGACTTCTTGACAGGTACCCCCAGTTATACAAGCTCGGACAGCAGAAGCATTTTTTCAATTTTAAAATCTTTTGGAGCTGGATCGTGAATGGATTCTACCACTCAGCGCTCATCTTCCTTTGCTCCTTCTTCATTTACAAACATGGAGACCAGTTACCGGGAGGCCAAGTGGTGAACAATTGGGCATGGGGTACCGCTGTCTACACAACATGTTCGCTAACCGCATTAGGTAAAGCGGCATTAGTGGTTACTTTGTGGACCAAATTTACCCTTATTGCTATCCCTGGATCGTTCTTATTCTGGCTTGCCTGGTTCCCAGTATACTCGATCGTGGCTCCTGCCATCAATGTCTCTCAAGAATATCGAGGTGTTCTCAAGGCTACCTATCCCAGCATAACTTTTTGGGCGATGGTATTTGGTGTGAGTATTCTTGCGTTGCTCAGAGATTTTGCTTGGAAGTACTTTAAGCGGATGCATAGTCCCGAAAGTTACCATTTTGTACAAGAGATCCAAAAGTACAATATTCAAGATTACCGGCCCAGAATGGAGCAATTTCAAAAGGCGATCCGGAAGGTGCGCCAAGTGCAAAGAATTAAAAAACAAAGAGGGTTCGCGTTCTCGCAAGCGGAAAACCAAGACCAAGAGAAAATCTTACGATTGTATGATACTACAAAGAAGAGAGGAGCTTTTGGCGAGCTACAGGAGGCTACATAGAAAAAATACCACTTGGTTTATGAGCATTACACGACTGCATATTTCAAAGTCTCATCTCGTAGAACGAACTACCACCCATGGCAGAGGAACCCAAGGTTGCTAACGAGGCCAAGCCTGGAAATGAAGGCGCGACGGCGGCACCCAAGGCGGCTGCAGAGAAGTCGTCGGAGCCCAAGGCACCTTCAAACAAGGAACTCAAAGAGATGAAGAAACGAGAGAAGGCAGCAAAAAGGGCAGCTCAGAAAGCGGCCATTGGTATTACTCCTGAGCAACAAGAACAGCTCGCACAGCAGAAGATGGAAAAGAAGAAACAGCTGACAGCCACCACCACCAATATCAAGAAACAATTGGATCAAACCGTGATACGTAACTCTGGCAAGCAGAAAATACCGGCATTATTCAGCCATTTAGAGACCCGAGAGCAGCGGAATGCTTCCTCTCCTGCTATTTCTCACATTGTGCATCCTGCTATTTTGGCGCTTACTCTCAAGTATTCAACTTACAGGATTGTAGGACTGACGTTGCGGTTGCGTCTGATGATGGAAGTTTTCAAGACGGTGATAACCGACTATCAAACCCCTGAAAATACCACATTGACACGCCACTTGACGGGCCATTTGTCACACCAGATCGAGTATCTCAAAACGGCTCGTCCATTATCGATTTCCATGGGTAATGCCATCCGGTGGTTGAAGCAAGAGATCTCTCATATATCAATCGACACCACCGAAGACCAAGCCAAAGTTCAGCTCTGCGATCGCATTGATGAGTTTATCAGAGATAAGATTGATTTCAGTGACAAGCTCATTGTTCAAAATGCCGCTAAACATATCACTAATGGTAGCACCATCCTCACTTTTGGACATTCTCATGTATTAGAAGAATTGTTCAAGTATTGCGCTATTGAGGAGAACAAGACGTTTAAGCTCGTGGTGGTGGACTCGCGACCTCTCTTTGAGGGCAAGAAATTGGTGTCACGTTTGATCGAGTGCCAGGCTAAGGAAGGTCTCCCAATAACCAAGACCCATATCAAAATTCAATACGTACTTATCAACTCACTTTCCTCGATGGTGCTTGAGGATGTCGACTGTGTGTTTTTGGGTGCACATGCCATGCTTTCCAACGGAAGACTCTATTCTAGAGTCGGCCTGGGATTGATCGCGATGATGAGCCATTCCAGAAACATCCCAGTTTTAACTTGTTGCGAGTCTATCAAATTTTCTGACAAAGTACAGCTAGACTCAGTAACGACAAATGAGCTAGCAGACCGCCAAGATTTAATGCACCGGGATGCTAAGAGACCTCCTCTCAAAAAGTCGTTTGCGTTGGAGCAATTCATCAAACAGCAAGATGCGATAGCGGCCGAAGAAAAAGAGAAGAAGAAGGGTAAGGGCAACCAAAAGAGCGAAAAGAGGGATAATGACTGTGATTTGTCCAACACTGACCCGTTGTCCAACTGGGA
Source organism: Meyerozyma sp. JA9 (assembly GCA_003676015.1). NCBI lineage: Eukaryota > Fungi > Ascomycota > Pichiomycetes > Serinales > Debaryomycetaceae > Meyerozyma > Meyerozyma sp. JA9. Next base: position 103,666 of record NSDU01000012.1, on the reverse strand, counting down.
GAAAATGGAACATTTGGACATTCTCAACATTATGTACGATCTCACTCCTCCAGAGTATATCAAAAAGGTGGTGACTGAGCTTGGCGCTTTGCCACCATCTTCTGTGCCGGTTATTTTGCGGGAGTACAAGAATACATAGGAAGCTAATAGACTAATCATTAGTGTTGAAATATCAACCGGTAAGCTGGTGCATTGATGTACTTACCAGACGATATCTGTTGCAGCCGCCACTCTCAAGTTTATCGCCGCCACCAATGTCGGAATTGGCGCTTTTAGAAAAAGTGGAGTTAAGAATTGCGCTTGCAAACGATGACCCTCAGCTCGAAAATGCACTAAAATTGTACTTGGCTCCGGTAATACTTAAGTTGAGCAGCGCCAATGCCGATGTCAGAAAGGCAGTTTTGAAAATTATCCAACATATCATTCCCAGAATTACAGCAGCCAGAACCATCAAACTCCCAGTAAATGCCCTCCTAGACCAGGTAAGAGCACCCAAAGTCGCACAAGGTGCAGATCCTCTGTCCGTGAGACTTTATTCGTTGTTGTTCGTTGTGAGAGGAATCGAAAGGCTCGGTGATTCGGAGAAAACCGATCTTATTCCCAAGGTGATAGACGGTATCAGTCAGCATTCAGACCCAGTAAAGGCAAGACTTTTTAGTATTCTCTGCAAACTCCTCGCTGTACCTCAGATCCCTCAAGACTTGAGTATTAAAGAGCCGGACGCCCACTTTTTGGCAGAGACCATATCCAAATTTTTCATGCTTTTGCCGAGCACGAGTGGGACCACTTCAGCGTCGCCTGGTCTTACCACCAAGGATATCTCTTTCTTTAACCAAGATGCCGGCATCCAGCTCAATTCTGCTCAGGAAATTCACCAGATTAAGTTGCGTCTTCTTGAATTTTTGAAGCATGGATTCGATGACGAAATGTTGTACATTCCCTACTTAGTTGCCTCCGCAGACTCTTCTTCAGCTGTGAACGAGCCAGCAGAAACCCTCCTCAGGCGGTTAAAGGTGAAGATCGATGACTCAAACATCATCCCTCGAATACTTACCATGTTCGTTGGAGGAGAAGCCTCGCCAGTGAATTCAGTGCTCCAAGAACGAATACTTTCTGTGATTTTAAAAAGTTCAAAGTCTACTGATCTTCCTTTCATCACAAAAATAGCTGACTTGGGACTCGCCTCGAGCAATTCAAAACTCAAAGTCACTACAGTAAAATTCATTCAGTGGGTATCAAAGTCTTCCAAAGATGGGTCAAAAAAATTGGGCGTTGATGTACTAGAACAAATTAAGAGCGATATTATGGGATTTGGGTGGCCGAAAATGGAAGTTTCAGGTGTGAAGAATTATTCATCTGCTTTAGCACAGCGCTCGTTAGAGTATGAGACCTTTGGCAATATTCTCTATTCCGATTCAAAACTTTTTGGGAATGAATTGGAAAACGTTGAATTTCTTCTCGACTCATTACAGGGAGAAGATGCCGACGTAAGACCAACGATACAAGACAGCTTGTCGAGTTTAACAGCCGAGTTGACAAAAATCAACCAGCAGGCCAGAGACAAATTGAAGTTGATTGCCAGAAAATACTTTGCCGATTCATCAGAAAGTGCACATTCATGTCGTTATATTCTCATCAAGTTTTTAATTGCGGTTTTTCCATTTGATGATCCTGAAGCAAGGCTTTATTGTATTATGGGTACGTCTTCAGAGAATAGGCTGGATACTATTGAAGAGGCTCTCAAAGGTTTGCATCCTTATTGGTTCAATATGGCTCATTCGGCAACATCGCCACGCTTCGTATCATCTCATGAGTTGTTGGGAAAGAGGACTACATCCACCTTTCCCTCCTTTGACTCAATTGTCAAAATAGTAGAGAAAGAAGAAAACACTCCTGCGCTACAGAATGCAATGGACAAAGCAATACAGTTTGCAGTCAGGACCTTGGTGATGAGGTCTGTCCAAGATAATAGCACGGTGGTTGTGGTGGACGAAGAATGGTCATCACGAGTAGACAAAGCAATCGAGACAGACGAACAAGTTAGAAATTTGGTTCTTTCTCAAATGCTCATGTTATCGGAAGATTCAAACACGCTTTCTTCACTTATGAATATCATCTCCCAAGCGTTCATTGGACAGTTCAGTGAAACATATCCGAGAAGCGAGATCTACGGATTTAGCTTCACCCACCTCCTTTCTTTGTCTCCTTCAAAGATTGTGACATGTCTCGTGGAATCGTTGCCTAAATATCTCGACACTCTCCAACTGAAGACGCTTACTGAGATACTGTCTGTGCAGCTTTGTCAAGTTCTAGGCATTGTGGGAACCCATAGCGCCGTTCCAGATTCATGGGTGGTTGACGCATTGAAAAAGCTCCACAACACTTCGGGAGTGAGTACCAAAATCAGTCTACTTGCAATCTCGTTTCTTATCTCAAGACTTGTGTTGCGTGATAGAGTCGAAGTAGTCAAAACAGGAATTGTGAATTCCTACGTGGACCAATTGATTGGTTTGCTTGATAGTGAAAACACTTATCACACAGCAATCCAGTGTATTAGCGAACTAGCAATATTTGGAGTGTTCAGTCCATCTTTGGACCTCGTGCTGGACTTGACGACGAAAGCAAAAAAGATATTGGAAACACTTCGGTTGAAGGTAAAGAAAGGAGACGAAAGATCTATATCTGCCCTCGCCAAGCTTGGAATTGCAGTTCCGCAATTGCACGAGAGCACCAGCACCAATCTCACCAACATCGAGAGCATTCTTTTTGATACACATGTTTCAAAGCTGATTGATGTTTTGTTCACAGCGGGTGAGGCTTTTCTGATACTTGGAGCCGGATGGAACTCTCTCATTTTGCAACAACAGCTTGACATTCAGGGAGAAGAATTGAAATTTATTAAGACAACAGATTCAAGGCTTCCCACGATCATAGACTTCATTCTAGAGTCTTCTAAGTCTACTAAACCGTCACTTCGTAAAGGGTGTTGTATATGGCTTTTGTCACTTGTTCAGTATTGCAAGAAGTTAGAAGCTGTTAAAGCTCGTGCTGCCGAAATCCATGTGACATTTATGAAGTTCTTAGTCGACCGTGACGATCTTGTACAGGAGCTGGCATCGAGAGGATTAAGCATGGTATATGAACTAGGCGACCATGAACTTAAGGATACCTTGGTTCGTGGTCTTCTACGGTCTTTCACAGATTCGAACTCTACTGGAAGTTTGACCGCTGGAACAGTTGACTTGGAAACGGAATTATTTGCCCCAGATGTCCTCAAGACAGATGATGGCTCTGTATCCACCTACAAAGATGTGCTCAGTCTTGCATCTGACGTTGGTGACCCTAGTCTTGTTTACAAGTTCATGTCTTTAGCGAAGTCCTCCGCCCTTTGGTCTTCAAGAAAGGGTATGGCATTTGGCTTGGGATCAGTTTTGTCAAAAACCAGTTTGAACGAACTTCTTTCCGACAATAAAGACATGGCAAGAAAACTCATTCCACGCCTCTATCGATACAGGTATGATCCAAGTACTTCTGTTTCACAATCAATGAACGATATATGGAACTCACTTATAGAAGACCCCAGCAAGACGATCAAAGAAAACTTTGACCTCATTTTGAATGAGCTTTTGAAGGAGATCGGAAACAAAGAATGGCGAGTGAGACAAGGAAGTGTGACGGCGCTAACCGATCTATTGCAGACCACATCATTAGACGAATATGAAGATCGAATGGAGGAAATTTGGACTATGAGTTTCAGAGCAGTCGATGATATTAAGGATAGTGTCCGAAAAGCCGGCACCAAGCTCACCCGAAGTTTGGCAACGAACTTGACCAGAGCAGCAGATGTATCAACAGGCTCTTCGGATTCAAGAGCAACGAAGGTTCTTGGTGATTTGATACCATTTTTGATTGGAAACCAGGGACTCTTAAGCGACGCCGAAGACATCAGAACTTTCTCGCTAGAGACCATTCTCAAGGTTTGTAAAGTGGCTGGCCCCAGAATCAAGGCATTTGTACCTACCCTTTTAGAAAACTTTATCTCCATGATGTCTACAATGGAGCCAGACGTCGTCAACTATCTTGTACTTAATGCGGACAAGTACAATATCAACAGCAACGATATTGATGCGCAAAGACTACAAAGCTTAGGAAGGTCGCCGTTAATGGATGCTATTGAGCAATTGCTTGGAAGTTTGGACGAAGAGCTCATGCCCAAAGTAGTCGACGTGTTGACACAAACAATCAAGAAATCAGTGGGATTACCATCCAAGGTCTGCGGTAGTCGAGTTCTAGTGACGCTAGTCCAAAAGCATATGGAACTTAGCAAGCCTTTTGGCGATAAGCTTCTACAATGTGCTATTAGTCAGATCCACGACAGGAACGAAACCATTTCTTCGTCATATGCTGCTGCCGCCGGTTATTTATGCCGAATCTCCAGCGTTGATGAGATAGTCAAGTTTGGAAGTAAGATCAATGAGTTGTATTTCGATTCAGAGGACGAGAAAAAGAGACAGATAGCGGCTCTTGCGAGTGAAGCCGTATCAAAGTATTCTGGCGACAAATTTGATCTAGTCAGTGGTGCGTTTCTCCCCCTTTGCTTCATTGGCAAACATGATGTAGTTTCAAAAGCATCAAAACCATTTGATCGGGAATGGATTGAACACACGAGTGGAAACAGTGCTATGAGATTGTACTTTGACGAAATCTTACAATTGGCTGAAGCTCAAATTGGCTCGAACTCATACACAATTCGAAGAATTGTTGCCTATTCATTAGTTGAATTATGCGAAGTTGTTGGAGAAAACTCAACTGTAACCCCTGCTTCGAGTAACCACCTATTAACCATATTGATGGAAGCATGCAGAGGGAAGTCATGGACAGGGAAAGAAGTGGTTTTCGATGCGCTTGTATCCACATCAGTTCGATTGCACCAAATATTACAAGAAGATGACATGCAATTTGCTGCTCTCTGCAAAATTGTCATCACTGAATCGAAAAGAAGAAACAAGGAATACCAAAGGAAGGCGATCAAGCTGACGGGCCACTTTTTACATCGTTTTATTGAAGATGATGTGGTGGAAACTTACGTGGATATCATGAGCTCTATCTTATGGCCAGAAGCTAACGACTCGGACAGCGATGTTGAGATGGATGATGGTAACAAATATAACAGCCGTCAGAATATCAAGATAGAGGAGGAGAAATTACTGTTCATCGAAAACATCTTTGAGTCGATCAACCCCGAAAAAGTTAACAATTCCTTGTTTCAGCTAGCCCTAGAATCAGTCACAAAGTTGTTCACGACTGACGAACTCTCTCCTACATGGAGATCGAAGAGAAATTGCAATGAATGGATAACTTCGTGTTTGCTGTCCATGCTGTCTTCTTCAAACAAACTAACCGTTGAACAAGCAAGGATTCTCTTGCTGACCTGGAAAGTCGTCAGCTCTGTTTGCCTAGTAGAGGGTGAAATAGAGGCTGTACAAGTACAATGTCTCAGGTGTACAAAAGAAGTCAGAGAAGCAATCAGGCACGTTCTTGACAGCGAAGAAACCAACGCAATCAAGCAAAAACTTGACGAGTTCAAAGGGCTTAAACTAACGTCAGTCATACAAGCAGAGGTAGAAAAGACTATTCAAAACTAGATATAAAGCTTTAATGGCTAAAATATATTAATCATTACATTAATCTATTTATTGACCACCTCTCAATCTTAATACCAAGTGAAGCGTAGACTCCTTTTGGATGTTATAGTCAGAGAGGGTTCTACCATCTTCCAATTGCTTACCGGCAAAGATCAAACGTTGTTGGTCTGGTGGAATACCTTCCTTGTCTTGGATCTTGGACTTGACGTTGTCAATAGTATCAGACGACTCAACTTCGAGGGTGATAGTCTTACCGGTCAAGGTTTTGACGAAAATTTGCATACCACCTCTCAATCTCAACACCAAGTGCAAGGTTGACTCCTTTTGAATGTTGTAGTCGGAAAGGGTTCTGCCATCTTCTAATTGTTTACCAGCAAAGATCAAACGTTGTTGGTCTGGTGGGATACCTTCTTTGTCCTGGATTTTGGATTTGACGTTGTCGATAGTGTCGGAAGATTCGACTTCGAGAGTAATGGTCTTACCGGTCAAGGTTTTGACGAAAATTTGCATACCACCTCTCAATCTCAACACCAAGTGCAAAGTGGATTCTTTCTGGATGTTATAGTCAGAGAGGGTTCTACCATCTTCCAATTGCTTACCAGCAAAGATCAAACGTTGTTGGTCTGGTGGAATACCTTCCTTGTCTTGGATCTTGGACTTGACGTTGTCAATAGTATCAGACGACTCAACTTCGAGGGTGATAGTCTTACCGGTCAAGGTCTTGACGAAAATTTGCATACCACCTCTCAATCTCAACACCAAGTGCAAGGTTGACTCCTTTTGAATGTTGTAGTCGGAAAGGGTTCTACCATCTTCTAACTGCTTACCAGCGAAGATCAAACGTTGTTGGTCTGGTGGAATTCCCTCCTTGTCTTGAATCTTGGACTTGACGTTATCGATGGTGTCGGAAGATTCGACCTCAAGAGTAATGGTCTTACCGGTCAAGGTCTTGACGAAGATTTGCATACCACCTCTCAATCTCAACACCAAATGTAAAGTGGACTCCTTTTGAATATTGTAATCAGAGAGGGTTCTGCCATCCTCCAATTGCTTACCGGCGAAAATTAAACGTTGCTGGTCTGGTGGGATACCTTCCTTATCTTGAATCTTGGACTTGACATTGTCGATTGTGTCAGATGATTCAACCTCAAGGGTGATGGTCTTACCAGTTAAAGTCTTCACGAAGATTTGCATTCTGTATTGGTCTCAACAAAATTATGTTTCACTGAGATATATTAGTGATAACTTGTACTGCTGGCTGTGGCAACGCCGCCCCTTTTATATTTGCGTAGGATAAGGGGCTATACGCAGGAAATGGCTGATAAATCACGCACACAGCAAAAAAGAAATGCGGGGTGTAGGGATGTGTCGAACAAAAAGAAATTCCCGTGTTGACAGCGTTGACGGGATGCAGCTCGTAGCCCCTATTGGTGCAAACGGTCATACATAGAGAAAACGAAGCCTTGTTGAATTATATTGAAGTGTATGTAACTGGGCCCAAAAGACACTTGGGCTGGCCGTTGGCTCACATATCGTGTCCTGCACAATGGTGTGATTAGTTTTGGTTTGAAGTCTTTCGTGCAGCACTCATGCAGCATTCGTGCAGCAATTTGTGGAGTTGCAAAAACCTGTCGCAAAAGAAAAAAACTCGGTGAATTGCGAAAAAATAATCCAATTTCACTTGTTGTTCGTAGCCATCACGTCAACATGGTCCGATCGCCAGAAGTTTCCGATGGGGTCTCTGAAAGGGTCTGGAGATGATTGCGGTGGCTTGCTGCTTTTCCTGGATTCCATGATGGAGCGGTTACGGTGCGAGGAATTTCCACCGTGCGCGACCGTTTTACAGGGTTCAATTTGCGGCCGGTGGTATCTGCGGCGGAAATAGTATTGGCGCGCTTGACACCCGGGATCGTCATATCTTCGCGGTAGACATGTATGTTTGCGCGAAGTTTTTGTAGCTCGTTCTCATCATTGCAGTATTTGTAGATAGTGTCGACCTTGAATTTAATAGGATCTTTATACATTCTTGTTTTTGAATGCAGAAAGGCCCGGTGTATTGGTGTGATGACCAGCGGGGCGCAACTTTTAAGCCAGTACACAAATTCTGGGGAACCATTCTGCAATAAATACATCACCACCGTAAGTGACTTGAGTAGTATCAACCATCCTTTTTCATTATTGAATTTCAGCGAAGCCATGGAAGATGGGGAGTATTTACGGAGCTGTTTCTCAAGTACTGATTCGATTATCGACAACAGTTTGGAGCTATAAGTGAGCATGGAGAGTTGAACCAAGTCATTATTGTATGGACCCAAGGGATCACTACTGGTGGCATTCTTGATTTGTAGCTCGGTCGAGCTGTTCAAACTTCGAATCGACCCTAAAAAAGTCATGGGGGAGCTTTTTCTACAAATTATTTGCTCAAAATTATATATAATACAAATTCGGAATAGACGGCTGAACCGGCATCGTCAAGATCGGTAAGTTCAGCTTCCGAGGACCAACCTGCATCGGCGCTTTCGGCACATGACTGCCGCGATTAGGGGTCGCACTACAGCTTGCAGAAATTCTGGCGCGGACGCCGGACCAACTCGGTAATTCACAGAACCCCGCGTAAATGTCGGTATTGGAGATGCCACAAAACCTGCTCAAAAAATCTTTAGGAAAGTGATCAGAAGATATTGGGTCGAGCAGATCAGCCGGTTCTTTGAACACCTAAAAGTCGCGTTTTCACCACTTTTTCGGTCTAAACTACATTTCTGACATCTGTTAATCGTTTGTGGGTCTTTTTATCAGCGAAACATCACCAAAATCCTCAGTTCCAAATAATCCTTCATCCTTAACGGCGAAAGAATTTGATTGTTGTTAAAAAAAAACCAATTAGTTACCTCAGTTTCACCATAGAGACACACATAAGCTACAAATCCAGTGCTTATTTTATCATTTTGCCAAATATTTTTTGTTATCAGTTGAAAGGGGAAGATGTATTGATTCATATTTAAACTAAAGTCGAGACAGAAAAGCCAGAAAACTCACCTGAACTAACTTCCATGTCAGAACAACTGCCGCGTGACCCAGTTGCGGCTTCGGAGAACCGAAAGCCATCGTTTCGTTTCGATGCCGACATTTTCAAACTATGCACACGATACTTGGAGGAGAATAATTATCACGGTCTTGCATTAATCGCGCGCCAGAAGGGGCTCCCACCGTTCCTCCGTTTACGAATTTGGCCCATCCTTTTGAAACATCACCCATTTGTCCTCAATCCCTTCCTCCAACCCGACAACGACGTATTGAACAAACCTAAACATGACTCAGACCAAGGCGATCGAGCCGACGGCCAGCTCAATGACGAGGACATACGTTTTAAGATCAAAAAAGATCTCAAGAAGTACGTGCAACGTTTAAAGTACAACTCATCTCCAGATATCAACGAGATTGAGATGGAGATGCTTGAAGTGTTGGAGAAAGCAATCTTCAAGTTTGTGAAAAAATGGGGAAAGATCATCAAATACGACCAGGCTATAACCTGGATAGCCTTAGGGCTTGCCGAGTGGCTTCCACCAATCGAGAACACACACTGGGTGCTTATTGGAAGAGATGTCTCCTCATCGGACAATTTGTACATCACCAATATCATGGACGAATACTCCACTTACATCGAGAACGTTCCTGATCTTGAGGACTACTTGAACGATGTTATTGCGTCCCCCCAAATGAAGTTTCTGGATGTGTTTGAAAGATTAGTCTTGGTATTGTTGCATTCGCCTGAGAACCGTACACGCTCTCCATCTTCAAAGGTGAACAAAACTACTCTACCTCTTAATGGTGGTACTATCGAAGACCGGGTTTCCTTTTTCATTTACTGTCTTCGTAAGCTCCTACCAGAGTTGTCAGACTATTTTCAAGAAGAGCAAATACTCAACAAGTTTGGTAGTAATGACGATGAATGGCTCATATGGTGGCTCAAGTGGTGCGGTGCAAAAGTGTGGTCTCGGATGGACCGTGGCAGGATATGGGACATGATTTTGGGATGGAGATTACAGAATCCCAAAAAGAGCACTGCCTATTACCAAGACAAGTTGAAGTTGACCAAGCATCAATTGGAGAAATTGGGTCCCGATGTCTTTTGGTCGGTGAGCCAACACGATGAAGACAAGGTAGACGAAGGTGAAGGGCATGATGAGTTTAAAAAGTCCGGGTCGTTTAAGGACTTACTCCATGGCCTTTCAATGGCCAACATCTCGGCCAGCAGCTCCAATACAAACCTGCCACTGGAAAGTACGTCACCGTTATTGACACCTACGAGAAGGCTGTCGTCATCTTCAACATCATTATCGGAAGGGATAGATGATATGAACATCCCATTTTCACGGCTTGACCCACACATCGAGCTAGTGTTCATATCACTTGCGTTGCTCAAGTCGAAGGAAGGCACATTGGTTGAACTTGACCAACACGAGATCCGTCAATTTTTGTCGCGGTTGCCAACCAAGTCTTACAACTACACCACTAGGTACCAGAAGTACAAGCAAATGAAATTGGAAAAGGAAAAAGAAGAAGACCATGGCAATGGCAGTGTTAGCAGCGAATCCAGCAATGGTGATGGAGGTAGTCAGATCATCACGAACGACCATGCTAACAGCCGGCGATATGATTACATGGATAACGTTGTCAACGAAGCTGGAGAGCTTTGGCGAAAATGGTTTTGGCTGGAAGCAGTCGAGAACGAGTAGACTAGTACTAATGATTATATGATTGAACCTAATTGTGAGACTCTCTGGAACTTTTCTTATCTACAGGATCCCCCACATAGATGCGATGAGATGTGAGCTGAAAAATTAGCCATGGATAGCAGTGAGAGTAAAAAGGAAAAAAAGGAGAGGAAGAGAGCGGCCAAGGAACTCAAGGAGGCGAAGCGCAGAAAGGTAGACACCTCTGTGGAGAAGGGTTCGAGCGAGAATGAAGAAAACGAAAATGACGAGCTCGAGATCGACTTGAGTGCGCGAGTTCCATTGTCCAAGAAACAACAGAGATTGCTCAAAAAGGGTAAACTCAACCTAGACAAGCTCGACAAGAAGCATCCTGCCCCCAAGCCCGAAAACGAAGAAGAGGGTGACAAGGAGAAGAAGAAATCCGAGTTTGGAGTGTGGATTGGAAACCTTTCGTTTGACACCACCAAAGAAGATCTTGTTCGTTATATTGTGAGCAAAACCGAAGACAGCGAGCCCAAGGTTACCGAAGACGATATGAGTCGTGTCAACATACCCAAGAAAGACGGCAAAATCAAAGGGTTTGCATACATCGATCTACCCAGCAGTGCCCACGTTGATGCGGTGGTGGCCTTGAGCGAGGGCCATCTCAATGGCCGGAGAATGCTTATCAAGAGTGCCAGTTCGTTCGAGGGCCGTCCCGAGAAACCGCTCTCCAAGAACCCTCCGTCGAGAATTTTGTTCGTAGGTAACTTGTCGTTCGACACCACATCGGAATTACTAGAGGAGCATTTTAGGCACTGCGGGGAGATAATAAAGATACGAATGGCTACGTTCGAAGACAGCGGCAAGTGCAAAGGGTTTGCGTTCATCGACTTCAAGGACGAAGCCGGACCCACCACTGCCCTCAAGTCGAAATTGGCAAAGAAGCTCATCAATCGGCCATTGAGACTCGAGTACGGCGAAGACCGGTCGAAGAGAACTCCCAAGAGATTCGAGGGAAAAGAAAACCGAGACGAGCTGTATGGCGAGGTGGCTCCGGCTGCACCCGAGCCTCGAGCCGCAGCACCAGCCGTGCGCAGATCCACCGCTGTCAGAACCCGTACTCGCCATGAGCCGGTTGCGAGCAGGATGAAATCGTCTGTGGCACTCGCTACAGCGCAGCGAGCCAGCGCTGCCATTGTGCCGTCGGCCGGCAAAAAGATCAAGTTTGACTAGAATTCTAGCCGCCGCTCTTAATGTCCGACGCAGCCTGGGCACCCAGGAGATAAGCCCAGTCGATTGTAGGCGTTTGGGCGAAAGGTTTGCGCAGTTAGTGGAGCCGCAGTGGTGGTTTTCGACGGGAACAACTTCACACGGCATCAAAACCGCCCAATTGACCTCAGGCCATTTATATACATCCCGTAACCACCCGTGTGGTTCGCAATCCATCGCTTAATTTTGACGTGATGCCGGCGATAAGAAGTGTGGGGTGAGTGCGTCGGGCCTAGCCGTAATCCCCTCCTCGGCGATTCTTGACATCTGATATTCTCCACTCTTTCTAATTCCGAGCAACTTGGTATATAAGCGTGTAGAAGCACGAGGAACAACAGTAGTCATCATGCTTAAGACTTCAATTCGCAACATCGCTCGCCAGCAATTTCGCACCGCACCCGCACTCCGGGCCGCTCCGGTCTTTCGAGCAAATGCCGGTGTGCGTATCGCCAGAACATTGGCTTCGTACACTATTCCCGAGAAGCAGAAGGCGGTCATTTTCGAGACCAATGGAGGTGAATTGAAGTACACCGACATCCCGGTGCCCAAACCAAAGCCCAATGAGCTTTTGATCAACGTCAAGTACTCGGGTGTTTGTCACACCGATCTCCACGCCTGGAAAGGTGACTGGCCATTGGACACCAAGCTTCCTCTTGTGGGCGGCCACGAGGGTGCCGGAGTGGTTGTGGGCATGGGAGAAAACGTGGTGGGCTGGAAAGTCGGCGACTTGGCTGGTATCAAGTGGCTTAACGGTTCGTGCCAAGCTTGTGAGTACTGTGACGGAGGCCACGAATCCAATTGTGCTCTGGCCGACTTGTCTGGTTACACCCACGACGGCTCTTTCCAGGAGTACGCCACCGCCGACTACATCCAGGCCGCCAGAATCCCCGAGGGAACCGACTTGGCCCAAGTGGCTCCAATTTTGTGTGCCGGTATCACTGTCTACAAGGCATTGAAAACCGCCAACCTCACCCAGGGCCAATGGGTTGCCATTTCTGGAGCCGGTGGTGGTTTGGGAACGCTTGCCGTGCAGTACGCCAAGGCCATGGGCTACTTGGTGGTGGGTATCGATGGTGGTGCCGACAAGGCCAAGACCGCTACCTCGTTGGGTGCGGATGCTTTCGTTGATTTCACCAAGGACAAGGACGTCGTGGCCAAGATTCAGGAAATCACCAATGGAGGTCCTCACGGTGTGATCAACGTGTCGGTGTCTCCTCAGGCCATGCAGCAGTCCGTGGACTACGTTCGTCCAACTGGTACCGTTGTGTTGGTTGGTCTTCCAGCTGACGCTGCCGTCAAGGCTTCTGTGTTTGACTCGGTAGTCAAGACCATCAGTATCCGTGGATCCTACGTCGGTAACCGTGCTGACACCAGAGAGGCCATTGACTTCTTCACCAGAGGCTTGGTGCACTCCCCAATCAAGTTGGCTGGTTTGAGTGAACTTCCTCGTATCTACGAAGAGATGGAGAAGGGTGCCATTGTCGGAAGATACGTGGTTGACACCTCCAAGTAAACATCTGAATATGAATGAAACTATCTAAAAGTCAATAAACGAACTGCCTTGCTTCGATCTTCAATTCAATCTTAAAATTCAATGTTACATATTCGAATACATCAATAACAGTACACTATTCCTTTACAGATGCCCGGTGCTTCTCAAACTCCTCGTCACTGACTTCAAAGTAATTAGGGTCATCCTTGTGCCTCTCGTACTCGGCATCCGATACTTCTTCGTACACGGAATACGTCTCTTCCGACGAAGACCCAGCTTCGGCAGCAGCAGGCTGATGGGCAATGTTCACCGCCTTACTTTGACTGTTCTGCTTGACAGGCGCAGAAGCGGTCTCCTTAGGTTTCGTTTCAGACTTCTCCGGCTTCTCCGACTTGAAAATCTTTTTGAATGAATCCCGAAGACTGTTTCTGCGTCCCGAATCACTTCCACTGCCATTGCGTCCAACAGAAGTAGTGTTTTTGTTGCCCGCAAGACTGCCAGGGCCAGAAGCACTCTTGTTAACACCAGAAGCAGAAGTGCCAACGGCAGCAATTCCAGCACCAATGACACCAACACCAGCACCGACACCAGCGGTAGTAGCATCAAGAACTCCCCTGTGGTGCTTACCACTCTTGGTGGTCTCAGCTTTTGGCTCTTTCACCTCTTTTTTCTCCTTTAATGGAGGCAACACCGCGGGAGCACCGGCGCTGGAACTACCCACCTTCAAATCAGCTTCGTCTCTAGGAACTTTGTCTGGAACTGAAGCACTGACAGGCTTGGATGAGTGAAGTGGCGTGGCATAATTGCGAGCCTCCGCGTCATCGTACTCAATTTGCTTGGTCAATCTGGTGACCTCAAGCTCTCTCTCCTCGATGAGTTTTTGAATATCACTGATCTCAACATCGCGCTCCAATTCAGTAGCCAAACGTGCCTTCTCTTCACGAAGCTCCCGAATCTTTTTCAAATTGTCGACTTCTTCCAAGAGGCGACTCTTTTGTAACTCTTCAACATCAATTCTTTGTTGAATGAGCTTCAACCGCTCGTCATGCTCTCTCTTCAATTTTTCGATCTCCGCGAGCTTGAGTTGTGCAACCCGTTCAGCTTCTTGTCTAGCTAATTGAGCCTTCTCATCCTTTTGATGACGAAGCTCTTCGATTTCAGCTTGAAGCCTGGCCGCCTCACTCTCCTCTTTCTCCTTTCTTTCCAAGTGCAACCTGTCGTTTTCATCGCGCTCAGCATAGAGTCTTTCTTGCTCCTTCTCACGCTCTTGGATACGAAGTTGCCGCTGATACTCGGGATCTGCTTCCTTAGCCTTTCTCTGTCTCTCTTCTTCGGCCTCTTTCTCTTTTCTTTCCCGCTCTTCCGCTTCTTCTTGCTCTTTTCTGGCCTTCTCCTCGGCTTCTTGTTGCTCCTTCGCTTCCTGTGCCTTCTTTTGACGTTCCTTTTCGGCTTCGGCTTCTGCCTCGGCTTCTAATCTTTCCTTCTCTTTCCGACGAGCCACCTCGGTCGCAAGATTAACCTTTTCTTCCTCCCAGTTTGCGTAGTGCTGTTTAGCCTCCTTCAAACGTTGAGAACGAAGCTCCTTCTCCTGACCCAAGTCAGTAAGTTTGGAGGAGTATGCCAGCAAGGTCGCACCCAAGCCGGCAACAGTGGCGACTAAAGCGGCATGTTTGGCTTTCTTAGACTCCAATTGAGTCTTGGAAGCCGCAATTTTTTGATCTAATTCGTCCTTGGTGGATCTATTCTTCTCAACGATGGCAGTCTTCTCTTCATGTTTGGACTTCAAGTCGGCAAGCTCTGCTTCCTTTTCGTTGAGCTCGGAGGTTAACTTTTCAATCTCATCGGAAAGTTCCAGGTTTTTGTTGTCCAAAACAGTCTTCTTCTCTTGCAACTCTTCAATTTCCTGAGTGGCTTCCTCTTGCTTAGTCTTTGCGTCTTCCAATTCCTGCTTCTTGGTGGCCTCCAACTCGTCATGGTTCTTCAACAAAGTTTCCTTGTCGGTCTCATGCTTGGCAACAGCCTTTTCCTCGCGATCTTTGTACTCTTCATTGGCAGTTTCAATATCCTTCTCGTTTTGGGTCTTGAAGTTGAAGGCAGCAATTTCAGCATTCTTCATCATACGAGACAAATCTTCGAGCTTATTTTCAACCTCTGCGGTGTACTTTTCCTTCTGCTTTGACAATTTCTTGAAAAACTTGTCGAAATCGCCTTGCAACTTCTTACTGTGGGCAGAAGTCTTGTTATCCAACTCTTGCTGGTGCTTAATTTCATCTTCCTTCAAGGTCTTGCTGACCTCGTTGTTAATGTTGGTCAACACAGGGGCTACGCGCTTGGCGGCGATGTCGAGCAACTGCTGCTGGGTCATCTTCAAGCCGCTTCCAAGATCCACCACCTTGTTGGGGTCATCCAACGTCTTTGAAACAGATCCAATTGCATCGGCATTGAGCAATTGGTAGCGGTTGAGGAGCACCGGTTTGTCCTGGAGCTTTTCGAGGTGTTTCTGGCTGGGAAGCTCGATAGGCTCGTACTTGGACTCGGGTTGCACGACGAGGTCAATGGGCTGGGCAGCTGCCTCCTTGGCTTCAATTTCTCCGGAAGTGGCAGCAGCATCAGCAGCATCAGCCTGCTCAGCTTCCTCAGCCTGCTCAGCTTCCTCAGCCTGCTCAGCTTCTTCAGCCTCCTTAGCTTCTTCAGCTTCCTCAACCTCAGCTTCATCCACTGGAGCCTTGCTTTCCTGAACTTCAACCTTCTCCTTATCGTCTACCTCAGCCGCAGCCGTCTCCTCAGCACCAGGGTCCTCTTTCAGCGTAACCGCCTTTGTCTCGGCATCCGCAGCCTCTTCCTCAACGGGCTCCACGTCAGAGTCGGCTTTGGGGGTGTCAATTGGCTCGTCTTTGAGCGACTTGGTGGAAGCAGTGGTGGAAGCAAGCTTCTCAGCCTTTTTCTTTTCCTGCTCTTTGCGCTTCTGCTGCTCGAGCGTGGGGTGCAGGGCAAACTTGGAAGGCACATGGATTTGGTCAATTGAGTTTTGCTCCTTCAATTGCTTGCGAAGATTCTTGGATTTATTGCTGGAGTCCCGGAATGGAGATACCCAAGACTTACCCGAAGTCAATTTCTTCAATCTGCTGACTGAGCCTGACGAAACGTCAGAACTACGCGCATCTTCACTCACGGTTGATTCTACTACCTCAGGCATGTTCCAGACAGCGTGTAGTATCACTCGAGTTGCAGTTTATTGTGGGTGAAATTGGTGCCTCCTCGGTGCATGATATGTCGTGCGCGGGCCAATGCTGGTTGCGGCGGTGGAACCAGCGCTGATGTTTGGCTTCTTCCGCTTCGGTGCGACCGCTTTGGTGCGACCATCGCGCGATGGAGATGAATACCAGTGTCACATTGCATTGAAGGTTATTTGCCGTAGCGATATAGGCAAGGATGATGCAGGTCAGAGGTTATGAGTACCTGTTTCTGCTACAAAGTCAGTTCGCTACGACGTATTCTACAAAGTATTCTACAAAGTACTCTACAAAGTACTCTACAAAGTATTCTCTACAAAGTTTTCGCTTCTCTTATCTCCTCCCCTTTATCCACTCTCCCCCATCTCCCCTTTCTCGTCATCGCACCGTTCGCTACTCGCCAGGCGGCACATCCACACACCAGCCCGATCCCCCCGCTGCAATTTTAGCCATTACGACAGACTCAGCTTTCTTCCCCTAGAGCCACCCATGTCCACCGTCATACCTTCTGCCTCTACATGCTACTCGCTACAGCTACCCCCAACAGATAAGGATGATCGTCTCAACTTGAACGTAAGAACGGGATCGGCTTCTACCCTTTACAATTCGTTGGTGATGACGTTCGGAGGAATGACCATTGGTTTGGAACTCGACGCCTTCACCATAGATGAACTAGTCCAGGTGTACCTTCTGAAGCTTCTGACTGCCAAGTCCAAACGGTTGGAAAGATACATGTCTGGTGAACTTTTCATTTTGAACATCTTGGACAGAGTATGGTACCGAGTTGCAACTTCGCCTGACACCCCTCGTCCGAGCGGAAGACTTTTCCATGAAGTTGCCGCCTCAAACAACTGCATGTACGTGTTTGGAGGGCTCGCATGCTCACAGAACCCCGATGACAACGATCCGTCGTCATGGCTCACACCCACCAATGATTTGTGGGAATTCAACCTCGAGCACAATACATGGCGTCTCCTCGATGATGGGTCGTCTACCGGCACCGTAGAAAAACCCACGCCTCGGTATGGGCACAAAATGACCCCTTTGAGCTCGCTTCTGTTTTTGGACAAGCCGGACCATCATGGACTATTAATAGCAGGCGGCCGAGACGCCAACTCCAATATGATTTACGACAACTACATTTTCGACTTGGTGGATTTGTCCTACGTGGGCACCAGTATTAATCTCGAGATATCTACGAATAGCCATTCCTCTGACAGCGAAAAAGAGGTTGATGAAATAGCCAACGTTGATGACAACTACAACTTAAACATCGAGTACACCAGAAACATTGTGGTAGCTTTCGACCAGGAAACTCAACACAAACATCGACACACCGCCAAAGGCACGGAAAGGAAAAAACACCGCTCTTCCGTCAATGAACCTCCACTTGAATCCATCATTGTATACGTCCCAACCAAGGGAAAAATACGACCAGATTCACCAAACCCGCTCTTGTCGTTTCGGCTAGGACGCCATCTCAAGCGCGGGAAAATCCTCCCGCTTCATCGAAAGCGAGATACACTGGCGTCTCATGGCAATGCGTTACATACAATTCCCTATAATTTGCGATATCCCACCGCAGGAGTATTCGGAAAGAATGTGGTAATATGTGGATTCTTGCCCAACGATTTCAACATCTCTATCTTCGTTTACAACAAGCCCACCGGTAAATGGTCTCGGCTCAATGTGTTCTGTCATCACGATTATGGTTCTCACAGATTTTGGGGTGGGTTTGTATGGCAGTCCCATCACAAAGTGTTGCTCTTGGGTAACTACATCACCTCAAGAACCACCAGCAGTATTCGGTTTTTCACCCAGATGGTTCTCGTCAGCTTGCCTATCACCAATATCTTGGCCAGCTCAGAGCTAGCGGGAGGACATGTTCATGAAGCTCACGGTAAACGAGTGCCCATCTCCGACGACTCGTCGGATCATACAGCTTCAACAAGATCTTTGGAAGAAAATACCGACGGGGACCATGAGGAATCAGACTCGGATGCGAGCGACCACTCGCATGCAATCAGCTTCTCGGAGTACGTGCTGTACGCTGCCCCAAAAACCAACTTTACAAATATCAGTTCAGTTTTCCCTGCTGCTGCGATAACGTTAGGTCGCAATGCTTTCGATAGGTATGGTGACTTGATATCTGATTTTGAGCTTGTATCATGTTCAGGAGATCGAATCCCCGTACTGATGATGACTCTTCAAGAGCGATGGGGAAGCTATTTCATAGATTTGCTTTCGCGAGGATACGTTCAGGCAGTGTCAAAGTTTGTGAAAGACCAAAGAGAACACCCGAATGCTCGCCAAGCGTTGCGGACATCACAAGCATCTGAAACCAGTTCAATGACAAATTCAACTTATCAATCCGAGTCCTTGAGCACCAGCCCTCTCAAAAGCTTCCAAGTCCTGGTGGTGAACCCAAATTCCAAGAAACCTCAAAAAGACACTCCTCAATTCAGATACCCATTTCAAGAGCTTGCCCACACGAGCCAGACTAATCTTGCTGCTCCCGATGATAATGAAGCTGGCAGCACCAAAGTTACCGCAGGCGACTTACCGGAAAAAGAGAGACCGGGCTTGGTCTCTGTATCTTCAGCCGTGGACCCTCACCAAGCCGTAGAGGCACGCCGTGGATCGACAAGCTCTTACCACAGCCAAAACTCGCTTTTGCTCTCCCAGCTTCAGGATATTCCACCGCAACTTCCTTTGCCCAACGAGCCAATTCCAAGTGTACCAGCGTCGCTGAGTTTCAGATCTCTGTCAAGGAGGGGAAGCGACCTTAATTCTCCACGGGCCTCCTTGATTCACACATTGACGACGCTACGTAACATTCCTGTCAAGTCACCAAGAAATTCCCCCTTTGCGTCTCCTCGTGCATCTGTCTCAAATGCTTCAGGAAATCCAACCGTTCCTCTTCTGGGCTCTCTAGAAGAAAGCCATCCCGTAATTTCGCCTGACGGGTATAGCATGGATGCAGTAAAAGGTATTCCTCGAGATTCCATTCGCCTGTCCGAGTCTACTGTGAATTCGATACCGACACAATCCAGAGTGTACTCTGAAAGTCTGCGTGCCGAAAGTGACGTCGAAAAGGGCTTGTTGAACAACATATTGCTTGACTTTGAAGACGTTGACGGAAGCAAGTTTGCTATGGAACCATCATTAATTCCAAGAAAGCTCTACATTCCGTTCCCGACAGCCACTTTGAAGGCGTTCTGCGAGTACTTGTACACTGGCCAGATTGGTAACAAGTGGCTCCTTCAGCCCACCACGTTGAATAATCTTGCAATTGCACGATTTTTCAAAGTTCCCCTATTGTATGACTTGATTTGTGAAGTTCTCTTTGGTATAATTGGCCGAAAGGAGTCATACGTTGTGAAGGAAGTTAACAAACTTCGAAAGAGACACGAAGAACTTCTCAAGCTCACCAACTCAGAACCAGATCACGACTTTGTTTCACCTCTAGAAGAATATCAAGGACTAATGGATACCGTTGACGATGGCTACTTTGATATGGGCTTGTTACAAAAGACTTCAAACATACACAAGAGCAGTCTGAGCTCACGCTACAAATCGTGGGACTCAAATGCACCATTAAGAGAGCGATCTGTCGGCATGAAGAGAGGTTCAGCAGGTAGTACCGAGATGGGGCCTAGCCAGTGTGGGGAGGCAGAAAAGTTGGAGCCAGAATTGGATTCAGACTTTAAAACACCATCCAACAGTGAGAATGAAGATTACGATTTTGACCTCGCCTACATGGTCGAGCCTGATTCATCGATACCTATTGGTCCTAGATCAAAGTCTATTTTTGACAAGATGGATATACCATTTCAACGCTCTCATAGAGATGCAGAGGAGGCAGAAGATGAAGAAGCAGACGAGAAAGCTCGCACGAACCATCTTACGTTGGAAGAGCTTGTTTCTCCAGATGCACCAATTCCATCAGATCATGTGCTTGAACTTATACACGAGGTTGGCGCCTTGACAACCGACATGAAATTGATGTTGAGGGCAGCCAATGCTCGTCATATGAACGTTCTACTCAGAGAAACCCAGGATTACATGATTTCACGCATTACCATGCTCGAGAAGAAGTTAGAGGAGCAACGGCAGCGTGCAGAAGAAATCGAATCAGAACTGGATGTCAACGACTCCGAAAGCGAGCTTAGTTCAAACTTCCTCCCCGAGCTCAAGACCACACGGTCCGCGACATCGTTGCACACTCTAGGTAGTTTGCGGCCGGCGACTATGGACCGCAGCAAGTCCAATCTTAGATCAATTGGAGGACTCACGCCGTTCAGAATGACGAAATCAGACTCGAAGAAATCCTCAATTGGAGAAAACAAGGAGGTGGACAAACGTATCAACAAGCTTGTGAAACAAGATCAGAAACTCAAGAAGCAGCAACTCGAAAGAGAAAAGGCTAAACCGCACACCAGAAATGAGCGGTCCCACAGTAGAACAGACCATGCACTGACGCGGCGTGAAGCGGCTGAAAAACCCAAGCCACTTACACGAGCACAAACATCTTCTTCTATTCCTTACAACGATGTACAGTCAGTTTCGTCACTCGAGACCACGAGTTCGAGAAAGAAGAAACATCACGGCATTTTTCACCATTTGACCTCGCACAAACTGAGCAAGAAACCTACGCCTGTCAAGGGAATGAGCCCAATGGAAGTGTCCCCACCTACCGACGACTCCGAGCTAATTCGCAGCCTGTCGGCATTGAGTTTGGACCTGAACACCAGCCGGAAGTCTGACAAAAGGAAAGGTTTCGGGTTGTTCAAAAAATCATCATAGTACATTTTCTTGATAGTAATATAACTCGTGCGCATGAACCGCCGTAGTGTGGACCCTGACTTTTCTGGTTGACACGGTTGTGGCTGCGAAAAGTTCTAGCTGTGTGTGGTGCGGCTCGGCCCGAGTCGGTAAATTGCCCGCGGTTGCGCGCAACGATGCACAAGTGGCTGCAGCAACACTAAAGGTTGCGCCAAAAGTGGTCGAACTTGCTGAGTAATATTATGGTATAAAAGGAGACCCAGCTGCCACAATTACCACCTAATAATCAGCCAAGATACTCTTCAAACGTTTTTTATCAACAATGTCGAACTTAACCAAGAGTACCACAGTCTACACCTTGAACAATGGTGTGAAGATTCCAGCCATCGGATTGGGAACATGGCAATCTGAAAAGGGCAAAGTTGGCGATGCTGTTCGTACTGCTTTGCAAGCAGGTTACAGACACATTGACGGTGCTGCTATCTACGGAAACGAAGAAGAAGTTGGCCAGGGAATTGTCGAGTCCAAGGTTCCAAGAGACGAGATTTTTTTAACCACCAAATTGTGGAACACCCAACATAAGGAAGTTGAAAAGGCCCTCGACGAGTCTTTGAACAGATTGAAAGTTGACTACGTCGACTTGTACTTGATTCACTGGCCTGTCGCCCAGGACCCTAAGACCGAAAAGGAGTACCCAGACTGGGACTACCTTGACACCTACAAGGAGTTGCAAAAAGTCTACAAGAACACCAAGAAGATCAGAGCAATTGGTGTTTCAAACTTTACCCAAAAGCAGCTTGAACGTTTGTTGGCCGACAAAGATGTTGATGTGGTGCCAGCTGTCAACCAAATTGAGGCTCACCCATTGTTGCAACAACCAGAATTGTACCAATTGTTGAAGAAGCACAACATTCGTGTCGAGGCTTACTCGCCATTGGGATCCACTGAAGGTTCAATTCGTGAGCTTGATGAGGTAAAGAAAATCGCCAATGATCTCGGAATCACTCCAGCCCAGGTATTGATCTCGTGGAACATTCAAAGAGGTGATGTGGTTTTGCCCAAGTCTGTTACCCCAGAACGTATACACAGCAACTTGCTTACATTGGAGTTGCCAAAAAACGTGTTTGACGAATTGAACGCTCTTGAGAAGAAACATGGAACCAACAGAACCAACGTGCCACCGTTCTTCGACTTTGATGCCAACTAGATACGAGTCTAATTCAAATAACTTCTCAAATTTTCAATGATGCAACGTAGGCCTCGAACGCGCAACGTGCATGAAATGATGCATGCATGAAGCATTTGCTATGCGGAGAATTATTCCGCACTTAAAATTGCGAATACTTGGCAAGGTATATACTTGGGGTAAATTCGCTGACGGTTTACTAGCAAAATGACGAAAACCGAAATCGACAAAAAGCTCGTAGAATATGCCTACAGCAACCTCAACAACCTCCCCAAGGGACCAGAGTATGAAAAGATGATTCTGGGAATTCCATACAACTGCTGGGATCAAAGCCTCCATATGGCGAGAAACGTCTCCCACGAGAAGGCATTGGACTACGGTGGCATTCGCTTGAAGGATTACGACTACGATATCAAAAAGCACCATGCCGCCAGACACCAGTTTTTGAGTTCCATATTTGGCAACATCCCCGAAGATGCGTTTATCGAGCCGCCCTTTTTTGTTGACTATGGCTGCAACATCAAATTTGGCAAAGCGTTTTACGCAAATTTCAATTGTACGTTTTTGGATCCAACATTGATCACTTTTGGTGACAATGTGATGTTGGGTCCCAATGTGACCTTTACCACGGTATCCCACCCCACCGATCCCAAGCGTAGAATTACCGCCGAAGAATATGCCGAGCCAATTACCGTTGGGAACAACGTTTGGTTTGCATCCAACGTGGTGGTACTTCCCGGAGTTACTATCGGAGATGGTGCCGTTATTGCTGCGGGGGCTGTGGTGCGCAATAATGTTGCAGCCAACACTGTTGTGGCCGGAATTCCAGCTCGGGTAATCAAGACCTATGAAACTGAAGAGGAAAAAAAGGAAGTTATTGACAAGCTTGAACATGGAACCCATTGATCCTGATTGAAGCAGAATAAATCTAATAAATCTCATTTCAGGACAAGTAATAGGTTCAACGCCAAAATAGAGAGAACAAGAAGACCATGGTAGGAAAAGCGTACCAAGTCCTCATCGTCTTTCAGCGACAATTCCCAATTTAGGTCAAAGCATGTTCGATGCATCTGCCTGCATATGACTGCGCCGTGCATGGCGTGGGGCGGGGCGCCGTTATCGTAGTCGTAGGACCCTTACTCTTGGCTCACTTGAATTCTGCAACAATTGATATGACCCCTACTGAAATCGACAAAAAGAGAGTTGAGTACGCTTATAGCACTCTTTCTAACCTTCCGAAAGGTACTGAATACGAAAAGATGATTCTGGGAATGGCGTACAACTGCTGGGTGAAGGAGCTTCTTATGGCCAGAAGCGTAGCTCACGAGAAAGCATTGGACTATGGCAATATAAGGTTGAAGGACTATGACTTTGATATTGAAAAGCATCAGAAAGCTCGCCATGAATACCTTGCAACCATCTTCGGCAATGTTCCCAAAGATGCGTTCATTGAACCTCCGTTTTTCGTTGATTATGGATGCAATGTCAGTTTTGGCAAGTGTTTCTATGCCAATTTCAACTGTACGTTCCTCGATCCTACGTTCATCACGTTTGGCGACTATTGTATGTTGGGTCCCAATGTCACCTTTACCACTTTTTCGTTACCAAGCGACCCGAAAAAACGCATAAATGCCGTGGAGCACACTGCGCCGATCACCGTGGGCAACAATGTTTGGTTTGCAGCAAACACGGTGATACTCCCGGGGGTGACAATAGGAGATGGAGCTGTAATTGCAGCCGGAGCCGTGGTGCGTTCTGACGTACCTGCCAATTGTGTAGTTGCAGGAGTTCCGGCCAAAGTTGTCAAGTCGTATGCCACGAAAGAAGAGAAGAAAGACGCATTTGTAGCTGCCGGGGGTGTTTTCTAGGTTTATGTGTTAGGTATTTTTAGCAGCCATTCTTCAACGATCGTTTTTTGTCTGCAGTCCGTAAATCAAAAGATTCGTCTCACACTTTAATAACACAATGGCCGGTTCTTCAAATGTTGACGACTTTATAATTCCCGACGAGGACCCTGCTCCCGCCAGCAGGTCGGCACCAGCACCAAGTGCCGAAGCGTCCCAGCCTGGATTCCTGTTTGGACTGTGGGGCCAATATGGACCCAAGGTAGATTTGAGCTCGACATTCACACCTTTCGTTTCTGGAACCGATAATAACCGCATTCTGGAACACCAGTATGCTGGCGGTGACACCCTTGATGAGCCCGTGTGGCACACTTTAAGACGAGACTTGTTGCAAATAGCCAAAAGACTTGCAATTGTAGTATGGCCCATGCAACTTTCACGGCTAGCATCTCAGCAACAACAAAGGTTTGTACGTTTTGCCTCCAGCAATGGTATACGTCTCCCTCCTGCGATAATGAATCAGCCGGTTGCTGTGGATGAAGACGAGGACAGAGAAGCGAGCTATTCAAACCGAGACCTCTTATCGCTGGAAAGTTTGGACTGGGATCTATGGGGACCACTTTTATTTTCATTAGCATACTCGGTGACTTTGGGGGTTTCAGCCAGCAAAAACCAAACCAACCTGGTGTTCTCTGGCTCATTTGCATTTGTATGGATCTTTTATATTGTCATTGGATTTAACATTCAAATGTTGGGCGGTAACATCTCGTTCATGTCGGCCATAAGTGCTGCTGGCTACTCCATGTTCCCCATCGTCGTTGGCGAGCTATTGTGCCTGCTTGTGATTCGATGGAAACTTTTACGTTTGGCAGTCATGGCCATTATGGGCATTTGGAGTGTCTACGTCGGAGTGTTGAGTCTCAAGTGTTCTGGAGTGCTCCCCGGCAGGGTGTTCTTGGCGGTGTACCCCGTGGCACTTATGTATGCTGTGTTAGCATGGTTGTCAGTGATAACCTAGTATATTATATTAAGTACGCAAACATGCACAATAAAGCGTACGAAAGACCAGCCATCAGGCCCGAGCTATTAGCCAGGCTCGTTTTAGAGTGCTTTGTAGATTGAGAGCTTGTAGAGTTGACACGCACCCTGGTGGAAGAAGGCAAAATGCTTGATGTAGCTGAAGCAGACGATTGCTTCACTTCTTTCAACTTGTACAGCAGCAAGTTATTCACACCAAGCCCAATCTTATGCTTTTCGATATCAAAAATAGCATAGTAACGACGGAGAAAGATAGATCCCAAAATCCAATAGTTGTTATCTTCGAGACCCTGTACTTTGGAGGCACAATAACCTTCAAGTTGGGAGCCATATTCCTCTCCTTTAAAGTCACTAACTGGAATTGAAAACTCCTGGCCATCGAGGCTGATGGTGACATTGGCGTCTGCGTCACAAGGAAATGCATAGTTGCCTTTGTTGTCTGTTACCAAACTGGAGCCAAAAAGTATTGAATGCAAGTTGTTGGCATCGTCCATAGGCAATGCCATGCCAGTGGTTCCGGTATCAATGATGGCTTGGAGTGAAGATTCCGAACTGTCGTAGGTTCCCGAATATGAATCATTGGATAACTTGATGTCGGTGACATTCACGAGCCAATAGGCATTGTCGTTATTTTGAATGTCGAGATATTTTACCGAATCGGTGAAGGTTTTCTGATTCTTGGCCACTTCTGACCCAAAGAACATCAAGCCCCCGTAGTTGTCTGGTATTGCTGAAGCGTTTCCACAGTACTCGATTTGCTGATTCGAAGCGACAAGCGCCAAAGAAAATACCGGCTTGTCAATGAGTTTTTCATTATAGAGTTGCGAGAACATTGACCTTTGATCGTCTGATTGACTGGGGATGCCCAAAATTCCACTGACATTGAAATCGTTGAATATCGTGGGTGCTTCGTCGGCTAGCCCAAACTCAAAACTCGTTAGTTGCAACGAGCCAAATGCAAATATCGTTTTGTCGGAAGAAGAAGTACTGACGACGTCTCCAGACACCGAGTCGCCCGAGTACGACAACTCAAACTTATCACCAGAAGTTATGTTTCGAGAGTCGTCAAATTTTGGAACCAGGTCCCTCGTACATGCTCCAGAACTACACGACTGGTTGTATATCCACGTAAGGTCACTGCCGCTATCCAAAAGTAGCTGGAAAGCTTGTTCATACTCAGTCTGGATGTCGCTAAACGTAGTGTTAATATAGTATATCGACTGAGAAACGTCAGTAAGAACGTATTGTACCTTGTCTGACACAGCAATTGTCGGAGCCAGAGATGGCAACGTGCTCACTGTGCTGACAGTATACGAAGCAGCCAGGGCCTGAGCTTGCGCCGGAACTTGTACGGCAACATTTTGTTTGGAAATACCTTTCTGATTTTGCAACGACGCGGTCCGGAAATCTTTGACAGGATGAAGTGCAAGTGCCGTACCAGCTAGCAAGCCGAGCCAATGTATCATTGAAAATTGCGGCAGTGTTTTAGACTACAGTCAGCCAAAAAAGTCCAGAGTTTCCCGACGCCAAATTGCGAAAAATAACTGCGTCTGTTTAAATCTACCTTGGTCGATCGAGGCAGTGCGTGCGGCGATGAGAAGAACGAATTGTTACCGGATTGTTTTTTATCGTGTCGGAGAATCAACAATAGGCTGGTATAGTGACGACAGGAGTGAAGCAGGTACGAAAAAAAAATATGTAGACCAGGTATGGGATATGCGGGAACGCAAAGTGTGGGGCAGTGGAGGTTATGGGTCGAGAAGTGTATGCAACACGCTGCAGACCGTGCATAAAAAATACGCAATGCGAGGTATTTTTGGCAATAAAGTCGCCAAATTGAATATAGCGCGAGAAAGTTGGAGCGGGTGGTATTACGACGCGGGCAATGGAGGCGTATGTAGACTCCGTTATAGCCAGAGTCTATATCTCGGGATAGCTAGAGCCAGCTTCTTTGACGACAATTGGAGTTGCCCGTTGAGGCGCGCAGAAATAACGAGCCCGGTTTACACGAAAAACACTGTCAAGCTAATACGATCTGGATTGTCTCATAATTCAGCAATTTCCACGAATTTACGGATCAATTGATGGATGCCACTAAGCTTTATGTACAGAGTCATTAGTCTCACGGGTTCAAGAGCAGACTTTTCAAAAACTCCAAATCATCTAGGGCCTTTAGACCCATCTTCTCGCTCCATATTCTCTTTAAGGAACTTTTGAGCCTTTCACCAGATTCATCTGACCGACCAAATAATTCCGAGACCAGGTCTGTATGGATGGAGATGTGCTACAGGCAGCACACACCATGCTTGGCCAGAGACCCAATAATTTCACTTCATTCTTCTTGGAATTTGTAAAGAGCAAAGTAGTTGTTCACGGGATGCGTGGATTTGCTTATCTTCGACCAGAATTGTGCGGTGAATGATCTTTGGCAACACAATCTTGGTGCAATAGTAAATGGCAAGGTGTATATAGTTATTTGCAGCCACACGGAGAAGGCAGTTGATTTTGTGCAAAAGCACGGTTGCAATGTTCATTCTCTGCAGGGTGCTTGACTGTAGCAAATAAGAAGCTTGGTGGCTCAAGAGAAGTGCCTCGTAGGCATCGCCTAGGATAGGATTCATATTGAAATCATGGGGAGGTTTGGAAATTCCATAGAGTGGCTCGAAGGTTTTCTCAGTTTCAAATGGGTTTGGCATCATTAATATCTCTGATTCCAGACAGCAGAGGATTGCCATCCCAAGAAAAAATACGAAAGAATCGGTGCTAAGACAGACCAAAATGTAACGTTGTTCAGCAATATTCTCGTGCAAAGAATGCATAAAGACACTTGCAAGTGCTTGAGAATCTCCGAAATCCTCGGGCATCCAAAATTAATTCTCGTATAATCAAATGATTGATGTCATTCAGAGTCCAATCTTCTGTTCCTTTAGTGGCGGCATTGCTGAATTCCATTCAGAGAGCATTGAGAGTCTCCTCATATAGTCGATCTTGGGAAGTCCTTTAGTTGCTCGCTAGCAAGGTCTCCACACACTCTACTGCCAACTGTAAGGGAAGACTCGTTCTTAGGTGTTGGTCCAAGTATTCCTGGTTTGATTGTGAGTGGGTTCTCGGACCAAAGTCCTAATAAATTGACGGGTTAGATATTTTCCGGCTTGGCCCTGCGCATCAATTCCACCTCTCAGGTCCTCGTGCACCCACACCACCTTGTCATCATCATTAGCTGCCTCTCGTTTTCGAAATTGCAGCAATGTTTGATTCTGAAAGTTGGGCAGTTTCACACCAAAAAATTGCGATGACAAGCCAGACACATTGGTTTTTTTTCATCGCACATTTTGCGTCTTGCTCGGCAGGTGGAACACCCTCGTCTGGAACGTGTGATTGGCATTCACGTGGTTAGAATTAGTATCAATGGTGGAAGCTCGAAATTACGCTTATCAGATTATACGAGTAGCGCGCATGCAGGCCCATGACTGCAAAAAGCTTATGTATTTAGAGCAAAATAAAGTTGCTTAGCGGGTTAGCTCCTTTGGCTTGAAGATACTAACGCTACTAAAAAATGACTTTGAAGTAAGAAAATACATTGGAAGCAAGACCTTTAAGACAAACAAGTCGCCCTCTTAGCAGCTGGGTAGTGAAAAACTAGGAATTTTCGCGTTGTGGCCCAGTTGTCGTGCGCTCGCCAGCACGAACGCCAGGTGGTGTTCGCACTTGCAGGCCGGTGCGTGGTTCGAACTGCGCTTTGTACCTAAATGATGAACAACATGGATGTGAACAATCTCTGAGTTATCCAGTGATTAAAAACCCTGCCTTCCTACTGACGGTGCAAAATTCTTTTTTAATATGGACTATCAATCCTACTCGCGTCTATTTCCTCTTCTCCGCTTCTTTCGCTCCAACTTGGCAATCTCCCGAAGATCGTCCTCGCTAGGTTCATAAATATGCCATACCGTATAATGGGGGAGTCCAGCCACCCGGAACCCCATAGCCTTTGCCATCTTCCCGAATGCTTCTGTTTCTGCGTGGTTCCTGAACGTAAACGCCGGAAAGTGTACGCCATGACGAAATATCTGCGCCCGCGCGAGAATCGAAACTCCTCCAACTCCATCCATTTCAATAACCTCGTCGCGATTCCCGTTGGGATCGCGGCCATATGCTAGATGATATCGCCAGGTTGGATATTCCGCATATCCTTCAACAATGACGTCGTCTTCATCCAAAGTTTTTGCCAAGTCCAACGCGGCATCCGATTCGATCCAAGAGTTAAGATCATAGGGCTGCTCGTTTCCCAAAAACGTGGGAAGTGGCCGCCACACATTGGGCACCATAACGTCATAGTCGTGCTTCATCAAGTCTTGAATTACACTCCCGGGACAGGTTTCGATATCCACGTCTCTCCAGTACACCCACAGGTGCTCGGGCTTCAATGCATTGGCTGTAAGCCAGTTACGGGCACGTCCCATAAGCTTTCTACGTATACCCTGAACTTTGACAGCATGACGGTCAGAAAACCCTTGACCTATGATTTGCCCAAAATCCTTGTGATAGATGGAAACCGACCTGAATGGCTTGCGGTAGTCCTTATGATATGAACTGGGGTTGTAGTATGATTGCTTCACGTTCTGGATGTAGTCTGGATCCATATACTGCTGGTACAAGTCCAGGGAGCCACGAACCGACCGCTGTCTCCGCACAAGTTCGTCCTCGTGCAAGAGATCAACCAAAGTACCGTTCTGCAATGCCACGGAATACTCGAACACCGTCTCTAGCGTATGGTCGCCGGGCGAGCAGTCTGACACAAGAAAGGCTATGTCGATCAAACTGTGATCGTATGTTAGATTCATGATGTTGTGGAACGCCATGGGAAGCACGTGTTCCGCATTACGAAGCGGCATCAAGAACAACACTATGTTGTCACGCAGAACCCCGTCGGCAGAGCCACGGAACTCATTGAGATCATAATGCTCCACGGTATTGGCATAAGCATCTTCGCTGGTCCACCAGTCGGCACCGGGCGGTTGCTGTTCTCCTTCGTCAGGAGCATCATTGACCTCTTTCCGGATGCCCTCCTTGGTGGCAATGTACTTGGAGTAGCCGGGATCGTCCCAAGCAGGCATGGACGACCATCGTATTTTCACCAACACGAAAAGAATCACCACGGCTATAATTGCGATGTATTTTTTATTGATCTTTGATCTTGTTCGAGGTGTAAAATGCCTAGGTTAGTAACGGCGATACACCAATTGGCCCAATCTACTTACATCGGAAGGTCATTTTTCTTCTCATGGTAAAACCCCATGTTGACTATAAAAGAACAAAGTGTTGGGGTTTCACTGCAGGAATTAAGCCACCGAGCCCACGCTCTTCGCGCCTCCGGTGTATGGATTCCTTGTCTGGTATCGGCTGCAACTAATTTCTAACCTCAACTAGGTCTTTATCCACGAACCACAGCGACCGCAATGTGGTCCAGCACTCTACAGCAATGGCTCTTGCGCTCACTTCTGTCTTGGCTTGTCCTTCAATGTACACTTTGATTTTGGGCTCAGTTCCAGATCCTCGCACTGTGAACCTCACCAGTCCTTCGTCGTTTTGGAGCTCACCGGTAATCATCTGAGAAGAGGGGTCTACTGGTAGTCTTGGTACGGTGTCAGGCGTGGACGAATCGTATCCGATCGTAAGGTCTCTCCAACCAACAACTTTAAAATCTCCAATTGTAGATGGTGCTTTGTCATATTGCAGCCGAACCTTCGTGAAGATTTTGTTCGTTTGGGTCAATTCCTTGACACGGTAGTAACCATTGCATTCCTTGTGCCAGCCGTACTTTTCGTAGCCCTCGCTCAATTTCTGAACAACCGATTCACCACTGGAAAACCACTGCTGATAAAGTTGGAGCCATACAACCATTGCTGAAATCCCATCCTTGTCGTTCACGAGTCCAAACATATACCCGATTGCTTCTTCGTATCCAAAAGGTACGTTGTACCCTTCCTTCTTCAAGTCAATTGCCTTGTTACCGATCCACTTGAACCCAGTAAGAGTATCAACAAACTGGAATCCGTGGTAGTCTGCCATCGATTTGAGAATCTGCGAAGATACTGTCGAGTTGACAAGATACGTGTTTTTCAACTGTGATTTGTCGGTGTTTTCTATGATAAACATCGCAAAGAGAAATCCAATTTCGTTTCCTGTGAGTTGTTTCCATCCGTCTTTTTCTTTGACTGCAACGCTGAATCTATCAGCATCAGGATCGGTAGCTACTACAAGTTTGCGCCCTTCTCTATCGGCCTGGGCAATCCCAAGGTCCAAAGCACCGCTTTCTTCAGGATTGGGGAATCTGACAGTGGGAAACGATGGATCGGGCACTGCTTGTTGCGGAACAACTGACATTTTGGGGTTCTCAAAAAGATTGGTAATTGGCTCCACGGTCTCGAGACCAACTCCATGCATCGGTGTATAGACAAAGTCATAGTCGAGGGTCCGATGAACAAGAATAGACTTCATCTTTTCAATGTACTGCGTAACAATTTCTGGCTTGCAAGCCTTCAATAATCCCGATTCTATTCCAGTTTCAAAATGAGACACCACATCTTGAACACCTGGCCAAGGTTGCAAATTTTCCTCAATCTTCAACGCTATATTCTTGTCGTGAGGAGGAATGATTTGGCACCCATTCTTATAGTATACCTTGTACCCATTGTCCTTTGCGGGGTTGTGGGATGCTGTAACCATAACTCCTGCCCCGGCACGGAAACGGTCGACTGCAAACGGCACCAATGGAGTGTGAACATAACTGCGTGAATCGTCGTCGTGGTTTTTCCACGTTTGTGACGACAGACGCAAGGACTCCGCAGAAAGGTTTGTAGTAGAGCCCAAGTAGAACACTTGTAGCTTCTTAGAAATAGCAACACTAACGGTTATTTCGGCAAACCGTTGAGAATTGTACCTATGATCATAACCAACAACAATTGATTTCTCGCCCGTTTCTAGCAAATACTCTACAAGTCCCTGTGCTGCTTGGAGCACCGTAACATCGTTCATGTGAGCAAACCCGGGCGCCATTTCTGATCGAAGTCCGGCGGTCCCAAAAGCGATTCTCGGCATCATCATTGGCTTCAAAGACCCGTAATCTTTCTTCTCCCAAAGGTCCTCAATCGCCTTGCGAGAGGCCGGGTCGCTATCTATGGAGAGCCAGCTCCTGACCAGAAGTTCCAATTCCTCGTCTGGATTGCTTGGGGACATTCTAGCGGTATGTGGGGAAAAATGAGATACTGTGGTTCCTATATGGGTGCATCGGGTGTTAAAGAGAGACAGAACCTGGCTATTCTATTTTACATCTAGCATTAATTACCATTTAGTCATTCTCTTGAGTTTCCTCGTTTTCGTACTTTGCTTCTTCAATTCTCTTTTTTCAACTCTCCCTTTTTGATATCGGCGTCGATCCCAATCAACGGAATATCTCCACCCTGCAAATACTCATCAAAATTAACGTCGTCCACTATGAAAAGGAAGCGCATCCCCTGCTCGAGACGCACATCAGGTTCGCTCGTCCACTGCTTTTCAGTCTTCGAATACTTGTATAGACTGGTGAAGCTTTCACTTGCAGCAATGACAATGGTAGAAGTAGGGTCAATAGCAAAGTCCGTGAAGGAACCGTCAATACTTCCTACAACTGACTGTGTTCGAATGTCAATCACCAGGAGAGATTCCTTGGAAAGGGCAAGTAGCCAGTAGCCGTTGGGAGCAAATAAGAGTTTGTCAGCATCGCTGAGCTCAACCGATGCAACCTTTTCAGCAGTCGAAATATCAACGATATCGATGGCTGAACTGGAACCTAATGCTACCAATTTTCCGTCAATATGAAAAGCAGCGCTTATGTATGGAGTCGAATCTTGGTGAATTATTGAGTCGGTAGTAGCAAGCAGCCAGCCTGTTCGTCCAACCACCACAAAGTAAGCCAACGTAGGATGTGAAGCAATGGCTATAATCTCTCCTGAATGCTGCAATGATGTTTTTTCGCTACCAACAAAGATTTTATCTTTGCTCGTTGCCACTGGTACTACTTGTCCTTCTGATTTGATAAGTGTGATGCTTG
Source organism: Meyerozyma sp. JA9 (assembly GCA_003676015.1). Lineage (NCBI taxonomy): Eukaryota > Fungi > Ascomycota > Pichiomycetes > Serinales > Debaryomycetaceae > Meyerozyma > Meyerozyma sp. JA9. The sequence continues at coordinate 70,388 of NSDU01000012.1, read as the reverse complement.
AAGGTTTTCCCTTGCGGGCGATTTTTGTGGTGTTGGCATCGTTCTGCACGTCCACCATAGTGATAGACCCAGCTGTGGATGCTAGGGCTAGTATGCCGTTGCGATATGCCACTGTAGCAAGTGCTTTGAATGGAAGTGGCAGATTTTCGTTGAATTGAATCGAGTATTCGGCACCCGAAAACTGCTTAGTGCTCTTCTTCTGGGCCTTATGCTGGGTGAAAAGACGTTCTCGTTCCACCTCCAAGTTTTGGGCTATGTCAGTAAGCAGTACGCTGTCCACGGGCATTTCATTATCGTTCCCGTTTCTGTATGGCGCATGTCCATTATCAGCCTCGCTCTTGACACCGTTTCCTACTGCTTGTGACAACTCTCTCAATGCCCTCTGTGCCTCATCTCTCTCCTCTGTGGCCCTGGCAGCCACGCGTACGGCCGCATCGTAATGGTATAGACTGGCGCTCAATTCTTGACGAGCTTTGTGAAGCTGCTTGCGAAGCGAGAAAACCTCCAAGGCAAGGGCATCCCATTCGTTTTGGAAAGTTTTTAAAAGATTAGGAATGGATGCTGACGATGGTAATTGCGGTGGCACGTACTCAGGTACACCTTGCACCTTGGTGAGGTCTTCGATTGATAGATTTTCATCAGAAACTGGATCTTTCCCATGAGCACTGATATACTCCTCTATAAGTCTACGTTCGAAGACGGCACCACTTTTGCGAGATATCACTGGCTCCTCAGCCTCTTTACCGGAAACTGGAGTTAGTATGGTTCGGTTGCTATAAAAGTATGGTGTGGTACGTACGTGAACATATCATAGTGTAAATAACGAGAAAATCGATAGCGCGATGATATAGGTGTGGTGCATGGATGGCAGGCTAAGGGTATGGAGAAGATAGAACTAAAGATGAGTAGGAACTAGTAGGCCAAGAATGCTCCCCTATAACTCTGCGTAAATCATTGAATTTTTCTAGCGAATCGAAGAACTATATAGTCAGATGGCTATAAGCCATTGAGGGCTCCTTTTCAGGAACCGGAGGAGCCACTGTACGGTACCGGTTTCTGTGCGTGCCAAACATACCACAGCAGTGACCCAATAAGTTAAAAATAACCACCAAGAGTGCCGCTACAGCCCCAGACCATGCAAAGGCATAGTATTGTATTGACAAGAATGTCTTGACTCCATAGTCAGAAGTGGCATTGTTGACTTCCTTTCTCACATAGATGTATGCACCGGTACTGAGAGCTGCTCCAACCAATAGTATAATGAATGTTAAGGCCTCAAAGATAAAGTTGAGGAAAGATAGACAGCAGTTGTCTGGCGACATGAAGCATCCCAAGAGCTGAATAATGACGGAAAGGAAGCTGAGGATAACACCGACGAGGGTGAGTGCAAACGCTGCCCTGGTAATATTATTCAAGAGGGTCAAATCCTTGTTAAGGTTTCCGGGAAGATTGAGGTTTTTGTAGCTTAGGTTGTCGACCAATTGGCTCAATTCCAGTTTGACAGTAGAACTGATAGCCAGGCTCACGGCATCGTTCCCGTCAACAGAATTGTTGATTGTATCGTTGATTTCGTGCTTCAACACAGTGAGAGGGTCAAACTTGTAGCCTGGTGTGGGTTTTGAACAGTAGGTGAAGTTGATTTTGTTATTGTCGAAATCATTAGTAACCTTCTTCAACGGATTCGAAACCTTGTCGTTAGTAGCTTTACCACGGCAGTATCCCCAAAAAGATACGGAATACACATCGGCAAGCCCAAGGTCTTGGTAGTTGAGATTGTCAACAATATTCTCAATAATTGTCGTTATGTCACTTGCCGAAACATCAGAGGAAGCCCTGTCCTCCAAGACCAATGCTTCGCTAACGAGTACCGGGAGATCTCTTTTAAAGTTGTTAACGTCGAAGAGTTTGCTGAGCTTGAGGCCACTAAGATGGACATCGATGAGGTATATGCCAGTCAAGTAAGACTCGTTTTTGTAGGAGCCAATGAGGCCAAACACTGATAAGATCGCAGCGGCAATCGAGAAAATTATGAGCAAAAACCTGAAAAATTTGAACATTTTAATCTTGGATAATCAACGTGGGAAGGCGGGTCACGGGTTCAGAATGCGCTTCTTCTGGGTCCTTCGCTATAAATACCTGAAGACGGTTTCTTGGCTGTGCCTGATTCTGATCTATTTTTAAATCTGCGCAGCGAATATACACTCCCGATGCAAATCGATGCACGTGAAGTTTCAAGCAAGAACTAAGAACTGAGACCCTAGGAAATCAAAGTAGATCGGATATGTATCCTAAACCTGGGCCCCTGGACACTTTATATCAAGCACTCTGATCCGTCTCGATCCGCCTGGCTGGCCTATTTCCCGATCTGGAGCCGGTGCGGCTCGCGCATGGCTGGCTGCGAAAAATGTACAGTGGCTATTCCGATTTAAAAGCCCAGAGCCGCTTCATTGTAAATGAATACGGGCTTAGTGTGGCTATTGTATTGAGATAGGACGGATCTAGGTACATTTGGACAATTGCCATGTGCTGGGGCAACACACGCCATCGTCTAGTCGACAGACGAGATAGCATTGTGACCTGGTGCAAGCTATAAATATTTATTCTCGTAGGCACATTAGTGCACTTCGTAGATACACATGGCTATTATACATTATCGTACACTGTCATTCAAGGTCGTCGAACCCATCCATAAGTTCTTGTTCAAGGTCGTCGAGCGTATCTGGGTCCTGCTTGGCTTTCTTAGCCACAGAATCAATATCGTCATCGGCCTTGCGCTTTTTGTACAAGTCCAGTATGAAAGTATCCTTTTTGGTTTCGTCTTCGTTCTCCTTGACCTCTTCTTCTTCCTTATCGTCTTCCTGCCCATCTTCATCCTCATCGCTGATATCGGCCAAAAAGTCATCCACTTCTTTACTGGCGCCGTCCAAGTCGTACTCCTCCATACTCGCTACAGAATCAAACCGTGGCCGCAGTTCTGGCGCTTTTCTTGGGTCGTCGACAATTGCCTGGTACTTGACCAAATCCTTCTCCTCCAAGTAAAAGTCTTCCTCACTGGCTTCAATGGCATATGGTTTTTCGTCCACACGAGTCCATTTGCTCATGCATGCAAATAACCAATCGGGAGTGACTATATGGACATTGGGGAGTGTCTTTTTGGCAACTCGTACCTTGAAAGTGAGTCCTCCACCAGCACTGGGCTCTCTACAGATGACGTGGGTAACCTCGGGATACACCTCGTTCACCACCTTGACGCCAAACTGCTGACACCATATGACTATGTCTGCCTTTTGAGGGTCACTGCCCCATCGTAAGATTCCAGAAAAGAGCACTACTATTCCTTCAAGACATTTGCTCTTGAGCGCGGGAATAATGGTAGTAAGATCTGGATTAGTTTGGGACTTGTGCTGGCTGTAACTGTCCCATATGCGGTAATATTCATCATGCACACGAACCAATGCGTCGTTCAAAGATTCGAGCTCATTATCGTCATCAAACAAGAGATTATCTTCATTGTCCGATTCTGGGGTGATTTCCTTCTCGTCGTGTTCATGGTTGATTTTTTCAAGATCGTGCTGTAATTTTGCAAGGGGTCGATCATGCTGTTGTTGCTCCAAGCTTTGGTTGCGTGTGAGCGACTGTTCGATCATCTGGGCCTTGTCGCCGCCAAGCTCGACTATACGGTCGACAGGCGATGCTTGTAAACTCTGCAGACTTCTGCGCGAGGACGTAGTCAGACTAGAATTGTCATCGGCCTCTTGTACTGAGTTTCTTCTCGAAGGCGATTCTTCGTCGTTTGAATGTTCAGAAACTGCTTCTTCAGGAATCGCCAGCGGCTCCAATCCTTGGGGCGGCTCGGTTCCTGGGTCTTGTGGGTCTTGCGGGTCATCGTCGTCGACAGCCTCGCCCTGGCTTTTTCGTCTTTGTTTTTCCTCGTATGCCTCTAAGCGAGCAATACGCTTACGCATGGGACCCGTGACCTGGCCGTTCTTCTTGGGAAGGAAACTCAGATTGATGTCGCCGATTCCCACGAAAAATTCGTACGGAACAACCTTGATGAGGTTCTTTTCCCACTGCCAAACATCTCCACGATCATCGATGATAACCACCATCAGCTGGTCAACGGGAAAAAGACGGCGCAAGTTCTTGTGGGTGAGCGAGCCACTTTCGTCTCGACTCAATATTCTATCGCCAAAGTAGCGGCCATCAGGGTCAATGATGTGGGCGATAGCCAATGCATAATTACGAGTGGCCATGGTATACACATGCATCTCGTATAGTTGCGACACCCGCTTTAAGAATTCCTCCAAGCCTGGTCGAACCTTGACGTAGTACCAGCACTTTGTGGGAGTCATTTTGGGGCCGGACCATCCTGGCGGAGCTATGGGGTCTTCCTCCAAGCAAAACGATCGCACATCTTTGACGGCTCGGTAATTGGGATTCAGCGGATCCAGCTGCCATTCGCCAACTGTAGGGTCCACGGTAGCATGGATCACCGTCTGGTCGAGATCCACCACTAAAATCAATTTCCGCTCAGAAGTGAGTCGCTCGCTTGTAGATTGCTCGAGTTTGGCCGCCTCGTCAAACGAAATTTTCAACCCAGTACTATCGTGTGCCATGCTAATGGTGGCACGGTCCTCGTAGCTGTATCCACTATAGTCCTTATCGTCCACAGCTAAACCACACATGGCACATAAGCCACCGTACTGGACTTCATGGCCGCACGGTTCTTTGACCCGACATAATTGTACTTGGGAGTGAGGAATTTCCTCCCCAACTCGCACCTGGACCTCTTCCACTTCGCCGCTAATGGGCGACTCGAACGTTCCTATACGTTCAACCCGCAATTTTGTGGGTTCTTCTGTGTCTGCGTCGTTTGGATTGTCTTGGTAATCCCAGTATTTGTACTTGAGTAGCGGATGGTGACGGGGCAATGTTTGTCCTGGAGATATCATCACCTGGGTCACTGTCACCGGAAACGGCACCGATTGAGGGAGCGATATCGGTGTCAGTTTCGACATTGTGGGTTAGGGTGAGCGTGCGTGTTGACGATAGCTACCTCATCTCAGGCGGGAGGATGCTTTGGTGTCTGGATGTCCCGTTGATGGCATCGTATGCAGAACAGTCAGACCGAAGTGTGAAGGGTATGTGAGTGAACATTGTAAGGTGTGAAGGTTTCTGACTCGAGATGGATAACGTGAGAGCTACATTTGAAAGAGGGCTAATTTGGTTTTACGAAGTGACCCCTATGGGAGAAATCTTAATTTCTAGCTAGATCTTGACGAAATTAACACGGTTACTTTCTTACTTCGGAGCTACAGTCGCTCTTGCCCAGATCGCTCACCTGCGACTTTCATTCTTTTGAGTATTACCGTAACTGCAATGGAATTAAAGACATAAAGGAAATTTGCTAGAATTTGCAGCCGCTTATATTGCGGAATTGGATGAAATATATAAAAGAATGTAAGGATATGCAACTCTATAAGAGTTTCTGGAACAGGTGAATCAGAAAAACCACAAACCCAAAATTTTTCCATGTAGTAGATCTCGACCCAAATAGAGCTGTCTTTCTTTATAAGGCTTGTCTCTCTTTGGTGTTTCTCTTTTTAGGTTGTCTCTTTTCTTTTTGTGAATGATGCATTTCAAGCTTATTCCGCATGTTGGCTATTTCCCCTCGCATGGTATAGCTTGCCAAGTATGCTGGCAATGCGAGGAACTAACATGTAATTCTGACGATTGTCTCTCAAAACTCGCGAATAAAGCATAGAAAGACGTTGAGGGGTATTTATTGGTTAGTCGTTGCTGTTGCATTTTTTCAGACTGCTACGTCTTGTCTTGGCGATCTCGGTGACACTTGTTAAGCTGGCCGAGAATGGTTATGCTCCGTGCGGCGCGGAGGTAGGTGTATGACGCGGTGCAGATCTCAGGGGACCGATGCAGGGAATGCAACACTGCGGCGCCAAAATGTGGGGGACGCAATGAAGGTGCATGCTTCAAACCTACGATACACTTTCTTGTCAGTTTAGTATGGTACCCTCATGTTCGCTGAAGAGGATGGTCTGGTCCTTAGCTACCATTTGCTACCTTTTTATATTAGCATTCGCCAATTATCGTATATTGATGTTTTTTAGGTTGCAGTCTTGGCTACGGCACTGCGGGGAAGGTGCATTGACATTCGGGTGCATTGATAGCACTCCGAATTATAAATAGCATGTTTGAGTAAATTGTTCTCCAATGTCAGAACTGTATTCGGAAAAGTCCTCGGCAGGTGATACGGGTCACCACCCCGAGCTTGCCAACTTGGTGCCTGACCTCGACCCAGACCTCGACAATCACTCAATCTCCGACTTTACGTCGTATTCACAACCATGGTGGAAAGTCAAGCATCTTTGGTACCTCAATTTCTGTATCTTTTTGGTGACTCTCTCATCAACCAATAATGGTTACGATGGAAGTATGTTGAACGGATTTCAGTCATTGCAAACATGGGAAACAAAAATGGGACATCCCACAGGACACATCTTAGGAGCTTTGGCTAATGGCCAAGTATTCGGTGGAATAATCGGTATCTTTATTGCACCAGCTTTGAGTGACAAGTTGGGTCGTTGGTGGGCCATCGTCATTGGTCAAATTGTATCGGTTGTGGGTGCAATGTTACAAGGCGCATCTACCAATTATGCCTTTTTTTTGGTCGCAAGGATCATATTGGGAGTGGGAACCCTTATTGCGGCGGTTGCTTCGCCAACATTGATTTCTGAGATTGCTTATCCAACTCATCGCCAAGTCGTTACTACTTGGTACAATACCAATTGGTATTTAGGTGCGGTGATAGCAGCATGGGTGACTTATGGCACCAGAAATATCAAATCTTCCACTTCATGGAGGTTGCCCAGCTATCTTCAGGCGGCCTTACCAGTATTGCAAATTGGTCTCTTTTGGAATGTACCAGAGTCTCCAAGGTATTTGGTTAGCAAAGGAAAAATCGCCAAGGCAGAACAGATCTTGGTGAAATACCATACTGGGGGCTCTACTGATGAGAACGCCAGAAATCTCGTTAGGTTTGAATTGGGAGAGATTGAAAAGGCCATCAGAATGGAGAAACTTGCCAACAAGACGAAATATACTGATTTTCTCACTAGAAAAAGTTACCGTCGTCGTCTCTTTATTTGCATGTTTCTTCCCGTTTTAATGCAATTTTCAGGAAACGGACTCGTCTCGTTCTATTTGCCAAAAGTTATGGTCACCATTGGCATTACTGATTCCGATCGTCAGCTTCAAATTAACGGATGCTTGATGATTTACAATCTTGTCGTTGCTATCTTTATCGCTGCGGTAGCGGGCTACTTCCGCCGGCGTACCATGTTCTTGTTCGCTACCATAGGTATGGTGTTGACGTTTCTGATCTGGACCATCTTATCAGCCATTAATGAGCAGCGAGATTTCAAAGACAAGTCCTTTGCCAATGGAGTATTGGCTATGATTTTTCTCTTTTACGTTGCCTTCAATGCCGGAGCTAATGGTCTTCCTTTCTTGTATTTGACAGAGGTTTTGCCATATAGTCATCGTGCCAAAGGAATCAATATCGTGCAAGGAATGCTGCAAGTCATTTCTATCTTTAATGGCTTTGTCAATCCGATTGCAATGGATGCCATATCTTGGAAATATTACATCGTATTTTGTTGTGTGGATTTCGTGGAAGTGATCACAGTGTACTTCATGTTCCCAGAAACCTCTGGCTATACCCTTGAGGAAGTTGCAAAGGTCTTTGGAGATGATGCCGACCATGAAATTGCAATGTTGGCTAGCCCACGCAAGCTTTCGGTCGAGCACGTTGAACATACTCTAGCGTAGTTAGTAATGAACCCTTATGACATGGCTCCAAGGTCTCCAAGAGCGTCTTCGAGATCGGCCTCTAAGTCTTCATCACTGTCGTGAGGCTCCTCAACAGGAATATCGTTCGAAGGTAAACCCTTTTTGGCCAACGTAGGACGTACCTCGGCCGTATTTTGAGGCGTCGTTTCTGGCTGGGGTACATCCCGGTTATTTGTGGTCTGGCCAGGATTATCAGGAAAGTCAAATTCAGGGAACCCTTCGTCTTCTTCGTCTGAATCGTCAGAGTGACCAATATTGCCCAAAGCTCCAAACTCAAGGGTGTCGGCTTGCAATTCACGCTCCTCTTGTCGTCTCTTTTTGTCTTCCTCAATTGCCGCAAGCTTCCTCCTCTTTTCCTTTTCGCCCTCTTTAACCAGTAAAAGCACAGACAGGAAAGCAGCATCTAGTACATCGTCAAATTTTTTGGCCACTTCCTTTGTGGGCTTCTTTGTGGCATATGGGGAATATACGGATTCCGCTTGCATGAAAATGTTGTCATGACGGCGCTTTCTCTTTTGTTCAAGGTTCTGTTTACGACGCTCTAAGGAAGCTATCCGTTTGCGAGCATAGGCCATTATATCGAAAAGTTTGGGATTGGAAACCGAATGAGTTGAAATAGAGGTGTCGCCATTTTCTTGCGCTTCAGTGGTATCTTGCTTCTGGCTTTTAGCATCGACATTGTTGACTCCATCGCTGTCTGAGTCATCGCTGCCATTCCATTCTCCGTTACGGGTGTCTTCGGTTTCTTCCTTGCTGATTCTATCCGTCTCCACGTCTATCTCATTATTGTCCAATTCGTACTTGTCGTTATCTTTCATCAACACATAGAGCCATTTTTCTGTCATTCTGGACTCCTCTACAAGCTTTGTTCGCACCGTCTTCAAGTCGCTGATTGTAGGCATATACTCTGGGGTGCGATGATAGGTGTAATCTGGGGGGAGCATGGGCATGTGTCCAGGAACGTATTCGGGTCTGGCGTGATGCTGCGGAACCACTGCTGTAATTTCATACTTTTCATTGGCAACAAATGGATACGACGGGTCTTTTGGTTCGATGGTGAAATCTTGAGATTCGGTGCGGATGGTATTACTCTGCTCGGCAATTTTCCGTGAGTATGTGTGTTGCTGCGGGGTCATGTTGCCTGTAATCTGCTCGTGTAGTCGTAACACCGCATTGTGATTGATGCCGAGGGTGGAAAAGCAAAGCTGGACATCTGTAAGTGAAGGACGACGTCTTCGTTGAAGTTCGGTAAATTTCTGGAGTTCTACAATGATATTGTGGAAGTACTCGCTCGCGAGCTCGGTTATCTGGTCGAGAAAACCAGGCGTCATGGGCATATTCTGTGCATCAAGCGTCAAAGCTACTGATTTCCGGAGCTGCATTTCCATCGGCTCTTCAGCAAGGGCATCGACATGCTGCTTATCCATGATTATCCTGGTGCGCCGAGTCCCCGTTCTTGACTCGTGTGTGATCTCCACGTCAGAATCGGACCCGTCGTCTCGGCCCGGTTCCATTTTGATTGAGTCTGCTTCCGGAGACAGCATATTATTCGGTGTCGGTATGCGTTGTATTTCGCTGTGCCTTTTGTCACATCCATACACCTATACAATTACATACTTGCAGCATATCCGTCTCGTGGTTTCATGTCATTTGGGGTTATTGCTGTAACAAATACTCAATGGCTCCCTGGACGCTTCCGCCGCTCCGGCGCAACGCCGCTACGTTCTGGTCAAAGTCAAAAAATCCCATATCGTTCAATTGCCCGAGTTGCGATTCGTACCGTTCCTCCGGCGGACGGTTGTCAGTTTCTTGTGGAGTTGACCCTGCGCCGCCTCCAAACAAAGCCATGGGGTCAATTGGTGGCATGCCGTTCGGGAAAAGTGATGCAAAAGGATTGGCGGCGGCTCCAGCATTGCCAGATCCTGGGGTTTGTTCGGAGGTAGACGACTCGTCGGTGCTACCCACAGTAGGATTGGCTCCAGGAGCTGCAAATGCATTGGCTCCAGCACCACCCAAACCTGAGTTGCGGCCCAACTCCATCATGGATCTCATCATTTCTGGGTTGGACATCATCTGTCTGAACATGGGACTCTGCAACATTTGTCTAGCTTGTGGGCCCATGGCACGCAATTGTGGGTTCTGGTTGATCATAAAGTCTAACATCTGGGGGTTCGACAACATGGCATTCATGCTCTCTTGAAACATGGGATTCGACATCATTTCCGTGAGTTGCTCGGGGTCTGGCATTCCCGAATTCATGCCTCCATCGGGCCCAAACATAGATGCCGATGGGAGTTGAGTATACCCGGCGTATCTGGCACCCGTCAAGTCTGCAAGTGGGTTGAAGGCACCTTGCCCCAGAGCAATGTTGGTAGGAGCTCCGGTAGATGCAGCGGCCGCGGCGCCGGTATTGGATCCATTGTTCGATGCCGACGCTCCTGTTGATGCAGATGCGACCGATGCAGCTGGTTTTGCTGCACTCTTTACAAGGTGGATCGTGTGTCCACTCTGTACCTTGTAGGAATTGAGGGTTTCGCCATCTTTCAACACTTTGCCCGAATAAATCAACCGCTGTCTATCAGCAGGTACGTCGGCGATTTCTGCAATTTTCTCTTTGAGCTGAAGCACAGTGGCGTCGCCAGCGATGCTTACTTCGTGCTTGGCGTCTCCCGACGATTTAATGGTGATTTTGATGTCTGACATCGTGGAGGAAGAGGGTAAATGGAGGCGTATGAATCGGTGCGATACCGTCGGTGTGTGGGCTTTACAACTAATTTGGAACGTTCTCGAAGTGGTGTTTGGGTTATGTTGAATTAGTATACACTATGGACAACCAGCGATAACATACTGTGTTTCTGGGTGATGAGCTATTCGTAATACTTGATGCAAGTTGTACCCGTTTGACATGGGCATTGACATGTGCATTGACATATGCATCTTGAGCTATGCATCTTGACGTACGCAAGATCTTCAATCTGCAGCAAAAACTTTCCAAAGCCTCTACTTTGCTACTTCGACCCTCGACCCACAGTCGAGGCAGCTGTATCCCTCCTCGCCATCTTCAAACACACTCTTGCCCTTACCGAGCATGAGTGACCATTCGCCCTTGGCTGGAATTTTTTTGCAGCCTTGGTTGAGACACCGCGCCGATGTCTTTTTGTATCTCAAACCACACGAATTACACAATTGACCCTCTCTGATGGACCATGAAGGTCTCCAGCAGGGTGATTGGTCGGATCCACACGAAATACATACTCTAATTTGAGATGCTTTAGGTGGAGACTTGAGAAGGTCAGACCTCGATTTCGACTTCATCGATGGTGGAGTTATTGGAATAAACTTGGCAGCTTGTGGGCTGTGTGCCGGAGTTGTGGGCAGACGGCGTACCTCTGGATCTGAAGGATGTCTCGAGTATGGAATTGAAGGCTTCTGGTACGAGGAAAATGAGCCTGAGACAGGAAGTTGCATAGTTGAAGAAGTGGGTGTTGGGAGCGACGCCAAGGCTCCAGTATAACGTGAGTGATGGTGGTGGTCCTGGTATAGCAGCCTGTGTTGGTGATGAGGATTCGTTCTTTCGTAATGGTGGTGTGTATCGTGATGGTTTGGACGGCTATATGGAAAGCTTCCGTGATAAATATGTTGGTGTTGTGAAGTTGAAGGTACAAGTGGAGGCTGTTGTAATTGTGGCTGGTTCATCAGTGACTGGTTCAGTGTCTGGGTCAGTGTCTGGTTGCGAGAGAGCGAGATGAGCGAGTGGGCTAACTCCAAGTACTCGGGGTACTTCTCTATGTCTCGCTTGTACGTTTGGTTCAAGTAAGTGTAGTTGGACTCGTACGGAAAGTTGATCTTGCGTTCTTGATAGACATTGTTGGCTGGTGGGTTGGTGATCTTGGAGCTCAAACGGGAATCGAACAGTGGTTTGGATGCGGCGTGGTGACTAAGATACGAGTATTGACTCAAGTCGTTCTTGGATTTCTGGATTGAATCCAAGAGCCCATACTTCCAGTGCTCGTCATGAGGCTTGTAAGTGTCAAAGTAGTCCAAAGAAATGGTGGGGGTGATGGGTGGAACTGAAACTTTGGTGGGAATATTGAGTGAAGCAATGCCGGGAAGTTTGGTTCTGTTGCTTTCCTGGACCGGTTTCTTACCTTCAGGAAATAAGCGCTTGTTAGGTGATAACGAACGGGATCTCATTGTCTTACCGGAAGAACTTATCAGAAGCGTTGCTGGTGGAGTAGTGGGAGCTGTTCGGCTGCGTTTGACCTGCGGCTCATTGTCGGAACAACTGGTGGATTTCAGCATATCACTGTGCGATCTCTTTTTAACATAAGGCAGAGATAATCCTGGAACTGCCAAAGACGTCCGGACTTGTGTCATCAATTCACTATAGGACCGGGAGCGCATATGTCCTGGTTCGAATGAATTCACCAGCGGGTCTAACATTCTGCTGTGTACTATGCTCATGGTACGATCTATTATGCTGGAGTTCAGCAAAGGGTTTGTAGGGGTCTGGCAACTCAATTGAGCCAGAAATGAATGGACCGAATTGTTTGTTTGCAGTTTCGGACACGGACGGAATAAAACCTAACCGGAGAAACTATTGACAGGTACCTGCACAAATGTGTCAAGTGGGGTACAAGAATTGATGTTTAAATAGGTGGCAGCGACAACGCACTGGAAGGATTGATGGTGCAAAAGTGTTGAAGAATTAATGCAATATTGTAGCCGGTTGTGGCTATATATGTGCGACCTGCGATCCGATATTCCATACATCGTTCTGATCCAGCTCCTTCCGCATTGGGACTGAATCCAGCCGCTTTTGGTAGACATCGCGCGGTTAGCCAGCCCTACCATATCGCATCGGGAAATAATGGCAAATCACTGCTGGCGCTACCGAAAACGAACCGCCAGGGATTTTGATCCAGTAAGGAACAAGGGGTACCTATATGCCAGCGTCATGGTTAATTTAAGCATTGCCAGCATGGATGAACCACAATATAAATTGCACCCACACACCACCCAGGTCCATTATCAGGCGCATCTACTGCACCGACTGCGAAAATGTCGCGCACGGCAGAACAATCTACAATCGTTTAAATCTCTCATGTTATAAAATACTCATTGTCTAGTTGTCATGCTTCTCTTCAATCTTACGATCAGCAGCATTGGCACCCATACCTCCAGCAATTCCGGAAGCAATGTGACCAACACCTCCCAAATGTAATTTATCGGCAACCTTGTTACCCCCCACGGATCCAGCAACTCCAATGGCAATGTTCTTAGCGGTTTCTGCAGCGTCTCCTGGCATGTTCGATGGCGAATATGGAGGAATTGCAAACCCTTATATACCCGCTAAGATTGCTGCGAATGTCATGTTCTGAAATCGGCTTATGTCAGCAGCAGCGCCCCTTGTTCCACACCCCGGATTACAGGTCGTGCAACGACGTGCTGCTCTGTGCAGGGCATAAACTGCACCCCACACCCATTGCGGACTACAACCCTTCCACTCAGCATGTCGGTCACCAATACCCAAATGAACAATATTGTTCTCGAGTATTTTGTTCAGGAGGGTTACCAGCGTGCTGCTGAGACGTTTGCAAAGGAAAATGGCATTGATTTATTTGTTTCTCAACTTGGTTATCATCAAATAGGTGTGCCATTTGGGAATTTAAATGGTGACGAGTTAGCTGATAAGGTTCGGGATTATCTCCAGAAACGCATTTCCGACAGTCCCCACGACAACGTTGACAAAACCGAGTTGATCCAACCGCCTTTCAAAATTCGGAAAGGATATGCTACGATAAAACAGCGAAAAAAGATTAAAAATTCAATTCTTGAAGGTGATATAACTGGTGCTATCCAGGAAATCATCGACCATTTCCCCACTGTGCTAGACTCCAATAACTTGTTGCACTTTAAGCTTCTTAAACTCAACCTCATTGAGATGATTCGCAGCCATAAACTCAACCCCCACATTACCCCAGACCAAGAACGAGACTTTTTGGATCGGGTGCTTCTGTTTGTTCGCGAGAATCTTATAAACAAGGTGGCCAACTCCGCCAGCCTACTCAAAGAACTTGAAGTGACAATGAGTCTTCTCTGTTTCGATTTCCCTGTCGATGGACTTGAGACTCTTCCAAATGAGCTCCGAAGTCTTTTGGATATATCCTTGCGCAAAGACTGCTGGAAACTCGTTAATCTGGTAATATTGAACTTGGGAACCAGTGATCTAGAGTCGAGATTGACCACCCTCTCAACTTATCCGCAATTTGACTTTTCCAATTACCAATCTGTCGTTCTGCAATCAATGCCACTGCTACGTAGTGATGGTGTTGACCTTAGCCTGCACTACCTGGTCAACTACGACTACAGCGTGCCCCGGTCGGAAAACCAATGTATAAGCAGCGGAGAAAAAACGCCAAACGACGAGGCAGACGAGGCCATTGAACCAGACGTGGTGATTCCTCTGGTTCTCGAATCCCGCCTCGAGCGGTTGGCCCGGTTTGCTGTGGTGACAAAACAACAACTCGACTGGTAAGCTGAAACAGCATGCCGAAACCGTATGCCGAAACCGCATGCTGAAGCAACTACTCACTGCATTATATGCTATCTACCAATATTATACAATCAATTACATTCCCCGTCTCGATGTAGGTTTTGCTGAGATAGTGGGTGTCCTTATCATGGCCCACTTCATTGTTCTGGCTATCAAACACCATGACTTCGAGTTTCTTGTTCTTGTAATCACGATACAAGTCGGACTGCGAAACTATTGTGAGAATCTTATCGCGGAGATGACTGATGGTAGACCCATACTCGGGTTCAGCGTTCATTTCAAAGTCTTCAGGGCTGAACTCAAAGTGGTACTTGACAAACTGCTCGAATTCAAACACCTGGCTTCCTATCTGATTACTAGTAGTCCAGCTAAGGAGATTGTAACGATTTTGCTTGAGACGATAATATTCTCTTATGCGATCTATCTTGTCCTTTGGTGCCACATTTATCCTTACATAGACATGAGCACAATGTATGGGGATTTCCGTAAATATATCTTTGGCGTGGTACTCCCAGAGTCCCAAATAGATTCCCAGCCAATATAAACTTTCATAACCTATGAGTATGATAAACGACAAGAGAAAGACTTCACTTATAAGTTTGCTGGTTGTCGTTGCAAGGAGGTTTTCCGTAAAGCTGGTGGATTGAATGAGTCTGGTCAATTCTCGATCAACAAATTCCACTGCGTTAACTAGGGCCAGCATTGTCGCAATGGTGAATCCCGAACGGTCGACTCAATGTCCGAACGATCGCACATCCATCCACCGAGCATTGGCTGCGAAACAGAAGAAGAGAAGCGAAAACAGAAACGACATAGACTAGTGGCACTTTTATTCTTTCTGACTTAATAACAAAAACATTTATTGGAAGCAAGGTTACTTGAAGAACTAACCAGAGTGCAACTGTGAGTCACAATGGCACAATGTTGGAGGCAGTGGTGTACACCACTGGAGCCACTTGTAACTGTCTGTTGTCAAGATCAAAGACTGTGTACACCGATCTTAAAAAGTTGTCACCAAGAGTATTCAATACCTCGGTTCCCCGAGTTCTGAAGATCTTGATGTAGCACTGGTTGCCCTGGTATGGGAGGACCATTAAATTATACGGAATGGTAATCTTGGTATTGTAGCCAAAATCGAAAACCACATCATCTCCCTGACAAGGTCCAATGTGACTAGGATTGGATGGATCAGGCTGGGTCCAGCCAAAGTGTGCAGCCAAGGGATCAAAAATGCCTGGGACCAACCAGGTGTAAGTGGTGCCAGAATCAAACATAGAATTAGTTTGGTTTCCATTCACCGAAAAGCTCCCGATACTGAAGCTATTGAGAGCCACTGCCAAACGATAGGGATGGGTAATTGGCAAGGTGGACAATTGACCTTGGTACTTGGCTGTATCTTTACCACCAAAAAGAATGGATCCTTGAGTGGCATCAGCACTGTTCAAGTATAAAGAATAAGCGTTTTTGCTAACATAGCCCTGATCTTTCAAAGTTTGAGCAAAGTTGGGGTATTCGGTGGTAAATTCACCGTTATCAAACCCAATACCCAAAATACCGTAGTTCAAGTCAGTGTCGGTGACACCTGCGAATTGCAAGTTGCTGAGCGATACTTGAGGCTGCTCCGTCAACGCAACAGTATCCTTGTAAAACGAGCCTTGAGCTTGGCCAATTCCATAGTAGAGGGTCAAGGGACCGTACAAGTATTCAGATGTGTAAGAATTGTCAGGATCATACCTGGCAGATTCCAGACATGGACAAGTTGCCCCCACAACAGGAAACCACGTATTCGACGATCCTGTATCAAGCTGCACGGTAATGGTATCAGCTTCGGAGCCAGCATTGACCTGAATCAAGTACATGATCTGATCTCTGCCAAGGTCAACCGGAATGACATCACGCTTCTCCCCGCTTGCAGCAGTACCATTGAAAGACTTTCCGCCTGTGTATTTTTCTCTGCGGAAATCAAGCAGAACAATCTTTGAGCTGTGTTTCTCTGGCACAGCTGCCGCGAGAGCTGTGGACACTGAAAGAGCTGCAACAAGTGCCTTGAACACCATTGATTGAAACGGCATTCTGTGATTAATTCAGCAAATGCGTTTCTGTTTTATACCCGCTCGATGCCGTTCCGTGGGCGGCAATGTATGAGCTTGCAATCTGGTGTTGACGACTACTTAACCGCGATGCATGGGAGTGCAATTCGAAGATAACTGCACCTGTCAAATAAATTGACGTCCTTTGGGCCACCAACTTTCAACAAAACCAGCAGCTCAATGGGGTGTCCAAAAGACGGTAATACGCCTGTAGTACCAACTCCCATGGACCGCCCCTCCTCAGGCCAAATTACACCATTTAAAGGCCCAGGTGAAGTTTGACTCGGCCATGTGGCTGAAGCCGTTGCAGATACGACTAGACCCTAGTCGCGCTTCCCATCCACACACCCGCACATATCCGCGGGTGGTTGCAAAAAGCGGCACAAGTAACCGCGCTATAAAGCTGCACTGCGCGGCGATTGCGTGGGTTATGAAACCGGTAAACACTTTTACGATAAGAAAATGCTCAAAACTCGAGCCGGGGGGATCGTGGCGCCATTATCCCCAGAGATCATGTCTCACGTTGCATATAGTGGTTGAACGAGATGGAGGAGGAGTTGTTATGGTGTATTGGAAAGGCGATGCGTTGACGAAATTGTATTGGAACAAAAGATCCTGTCTTTCGTTTCACGCGTGCTATCCCTCGCTTGCGGTGAAACAAGTACTGGCCCGAGGAAACGTGAATCAGCGAATTCAAGTCGATTTTAGAGATATGCCCGAGTTTGAGAGATGCTGTGATGCAATTAAGCTATTTGACTTGCCATTCAAATTCCTGGAAAACCGCCATTCGGCGCCCGAGGCAGCGTCCCAACCAAGCCAGGCGGTTGATATTCTCGACTCGCAAATGTGGCCCATGTTTAATTGTCTGCAGCCAGACATTCACAGCCAGTACAATGATTATACTCAGTCGAATAATACCTCAAATTTCAGCCAGGGCTTGACATTTGCCTCTACTCAAAATACTTCATTTCCTGATACAAGTATCCACAATCAGGCGGCTACCGTAGCTTACGGCGACACCCCCGATCCAGTTTATGGCCCCAATACAGAAGTAAATAATGTCCACTTCGACCTATCCATGTCTGAAGCGGAATTCAAAAGCGAGGTTATGAAAAAGCTTAAGCAAAAACCCTTTCTTGAGCTACTCAGAAAGGTGGAAGCCGCTATGCTTGATGATCAAGAGCACTGAAGTATGTCTATTAATGTTATCTATAAATCTTTACCCAGTTCTTCATGGTGAGTCCATCGCTAAGTTGTGTTTCCTCTGGCATGAGAGTATATCCTCCGGTTTTGGGACCAATCTTAAACATAACGAGCCAGTAAAAGAGCGGAATTAGGAGACATATAATGGCCACAAGCGCATAAGATGGCCACTCCTCCAATCCTTGAGGGTTTGGGTTTCTCGATGTGAAAGGTGTTATGAGAAGATAGCCAGAAACCAATACAATAAGAAGCGCCCCGATACGAGTGGAGCGAATTGGTGCTCTGACATCCGGATACCGGTGTCTCAATATGAACACACCTACTGCTGCCATCGCGATGAAGAGCTGCTGAGGATATTGTTCCAACGCTATCACGTAATTGTAGACGTCTCCCTTTGGTGACAAAGCAATGACCAAAGTACTGAGCACGCAGCTCAAAAGCAATGACCGAAGAGGAGAGCCAAATGGCCAATTGGATGCAAAAAAGCGAGAAAAGGGCAAAAATCCCTCTCTGAATGCTTCTTGGTTGACTCTTGAAATAGTGTAGAGAACGACAAATACATTGCCGCCTGCGCTCATTGCTATTGAAAATGTTAAAAGTCTTCGACCAACATTGACTCCAAACAATTTTTCAAAGAGAAGTGAACCTGCCAATCTGCCCGTAGAAACGAGCTCCTTTTCTGGAATCACCACCAAGTATGCAAGGTTGGTCCACAAGTAGGTGACAGACACGATGATCAATGAAGCAGGACCTGCTATTTTGAATGTACGAACCGGGTCTTTAATCTCATTAGAAACGGTGTGGACTGTGTTCCATCCTGCAAATGAAAACGTGGCACGGATTACCGCTGATGCAAACGATGAAGCGGTGAGGGTGCCGGGGACTTTGAAAAAAGAGTCCCAATGAAGGTTTGAATCAATGTGGGAAATCGATGAAGGAACAAACACAGCATACACTCCGGTTATGATCATTGCCGCAAGAAGACCCAATTTTAATGCCCCCAAAATGTTCTGTACCCGTATACCGTGGCTCACACTGATGCCATGGATGGTGGTAGCAAGGAACAAGAACAAGAGCCCAGCAAGCCGAATCAGAAAGTCAGTTGAATTGATACCAACAGAGTAACAAAAGTATTCTCCAAACACCAAAATGTTCAGGATGGTGACTCCAAACATCACAGAGTACATCAGAAAAATAACACTGATCAACAACTTAGGACGATCATAAATGAACTCTAGAAACGGTTTGGTACCTCCACTTCGAGGCACCAATGATCCCAATTCTAGGTACACATACAAACCGGCAAAAGAAAGTAATGCAGCCACAATCCACACCATAAAAAACCAGAAAGGGGATCTTCCCGAATCCTGATAGATACCACTGGAAGTTGCAAAAATTCCAGATCCAACCATCCTGGCAACGAAGAGGATAATAGTTGAAAATAATCCTAGATGACGGCCTTGCGGAACGTCCTCCAAGTCCTGAAGGAAAATGATGTCCTCATGGGGAAGAACAGGAGATTTGGGTGTCTCTGACGGTATTATAACATCGTCTGCGGGAGGTTCACTCAGGAGCCGATCATACATCTACCGCGACCTTTATCAGCAAATGTTGAAATCAACCAGATAAGCCTTACATAAGCTAGCCACAGAAGCCACACTTCGATGCACATTTGACATTTAACGGTATATAACGATATTTCACTTTTGGGTTTTGTTCTTTTTCGCAACGAAAGACTCCTTTGCAAGCTGTGTGAGCACGTCAAGTTCACCACTATTTTCACACATACTGTAGAACAATGAACTCTTATCTGCAATCAACACATAAGGGTCGTCGTATTCAACAACCTTTCCAGCGTCCATGACCAAGATTCGATCGTAATCGATAATCGACCGTAATCTGTGAGCGATAGTTAAGATAGTAGAACTGCCGAACTCCTCGCGAATGGTGTTCTGAATCATGGCATCTGATTTGTAGTCAATCGAAGCGGTAGCTTCATCCAAAAGAATCACCTTCGGACTCTTTAACAAACTTCTTGCCAAGCACATAAGCTGGCGCTGGCCCTGCGACAAGTTTCCTCCACCTTCGCTGACTTGTGACTGGAGATTCAAAAACTTGTTTGCATTTTCACCTTCTTGCAGAGCTTTGGCAGCATCAAGATCATTCAACTCTTCACGAGATATCAAGTTGACACGACGTAAAGCTTCGTAGATCTCAGCATCACTGTACTGTTCGAACAAGTCCAAGTTCGACCGGATAGTTCCCGTGAACAAGGTTGGATCTTGAGGAATGATTGTGATAGCTTGTCTCAAGTCACGTAACCCAATTTTACTGATGTCCACACCATCAATTGTGATGGTTCCTGTTTCAGGATCCAAGAAACGGAAGAATGCCGTAATGATTGTTGATTTTCCGGCACCGGTACGACCAACAATACCAACCTTATTATTTGGCTCGACGTCAAAAGTAACATTCTTAATCACACGAGGTAATTCGGGAGCATATCTTAAAGACACATCTTTAACGGAAATCTCCCCACGTTCGGGCCAAGATTTTCTGGGCTTGGTTTCGAGAATCTCCGCAGGTGCCTCTTGCTCGATCACCAAGTACTCACGCAAACGTTCAACCGAGTTCATGTTCATTTCAACATTGGCATACAATCTCACAATCCATAAGGCATTTTCGGAGAAACTGATAGCATATGACATGGATAAACCAGCGAGTCCAGCATCAAGTTTTCCGACAGAAAGAAGGACAAAAATACCAGAGGTGAGCATAACCAAAGACCCAACCAAATCGTTACGGAAAGCAAACCATCTGTTGGCCACCCACAAATAAAAGAATGGTCTGTTGTTGGTATCAACAGCCGCCAAGTTTTCCTTCATATATCTTGTTTCCACTCCGTACGCTCTGATAGTAGCAACTCCTGTCAAGGATTCAGAAAAGTGTTGATGAATGGGCGACTTCGTAATGGACTCGAAACGCTTCAACTCTCTCGATAATGACATGTAAAAGTAGCCAACCAAGTAGTAAAGAATACCAATAAGGAAAGCGAAGACCAAAAAGCCAGGCGTAATCACAGCGATAAGTAACAAGGTGGAGACACATGCGACAACACAACCAAATACGCCCTCAGCACAAGGAGTAAGTTCCTGGTCGACCGATTCAATATCTTTGGAGAATCTGTTCATGATCCGGCCAATAGGGGTTTTGTCAAAGAAACGTAACTTGGCATAAAGGACGTTGGTAAGCACCTGCTTAAAGATCACATTAGCAGCATCGATACCAGCGAAAAACACGACATAGATTCTGAGACAGGCAGTGATAGCGTAAATCAAACCAATAAGTCCATAAATGGCAATGTAGTAAACCGCGGTGTTCTCTGGGTCTGCTCCAGCTTTTGAGATTGCAAGCGTGAACATGTTATTGGCTCCACGAACCACCAGGAGATTACTGACGCCCATAATGTCACCAATGGTGCGGCCAGACAAGGAGCTCACGGCCGAAACGACATAGTTCTCAGCGGCACCTTCACTGTGCAACGACCAGTTCCTCAACCACCAAGACTGGTAGATAAATGTACCTTGTGAAATTGCGAACATCACGAGGATCTTTGTCCATGTGAAGAAACCACCCAAAGTGCCCATGAACCATTTGTAGATTTTAAAGTCCACAACACCTTCGGCTTTGGCTTCTTCTTCAATCAACTTACCGTCATGTGGTGTCACTCCTTCTGTCTCTTCTCCAGCAATTGCTTTCAATTTTGCCTCAATAGCATTTGCCTTGGCCTCCATGCCGGCATTTTTGTCTTCCAAACCTTTGAGGTCAGTACTGGATTGGTTTCTAGAATTCATGATGGAAGACTTAACCAATTCATCTTCTCCCAAATGTCCACTGTCCAACAATTCCAGAGGAGTTCCTTGTTTTTCGATCCGTCCATTGTTCATTACTACAATCCAATCGGCCTTTTGAACAGTCAAAGCAACGTTGTGCGAAACCAAGATACATGTTCTGTTGTTCATCAATGGTCCTGAAATACAGTTTTCGTAGATCCACAAAGCAGTATGGGAGTCGACTGCAGACAAACAGTCATCCAAAAGGACATGTTTCGAGTTGGAGTATAAAGCTCTTGCTAATGAAACTCTTTGCTTCTGTCCACCGGATAGGGTTATTCCCTTTTCTCCGATTTCAGTAGAGTCTCCAGCAGCAAGGATTTCAAAATCACGCTTCAAGCCACAAGCTTCGACAACTTTGGTATATCTCTCTTGGTTGAAAGGCGCAGAAAACAAGATGTTGTTACGAATAGTATCGTTTAGCAACCAGGGTGACTGGGAGCAGTATGCAACCGAATCCGTCAACCCAGTATTGGGGTCTATCACAAGCTCATGACGTGGTATAAAACCAGGCAAAAACACTTCACCTTTAAGCAAGTGCATTTCACCGAGTAAAGCCAACAAAAGCGAGGTCTTTCCTGACCCAGTAGGTCCGATAATAACGTTCAACTTTCCTATCTGGAAATCGATGGAAACATCACGAAGTTTAAAGTCATTTTCGGAGGTTGGATTCCAAGAAAACGAAGCATCCTTGAATCCAGCAACTGGATCCCCTGGCAATTTTGGTGCCTTGAGTTGCTCGTATTTGTTGGTCTCTGGCTCATTCAAAAAGTCATCCACTCTATCAAGAGAAGCCTTGGATTGCATGACGAACGAGGTCATATCAGACAATTGGTCTAATGGCGATCTCAAGAGCGTGAACAACGAAAGAGCAGTGAAAGCAATTGGCGCAGTCAAAGTATTACCTTGAATAACAGTGTAAATGTAGAATGAGAACAAAGTCACAAGAGTGGGTGTCATGAACCACACAAATCCACCTGCAACCCACACCACACTTCTATGCTTCAATTTTCTTAATTCATCATTTCTAATGTCCATGATGGAATCGAAGAATTTGTTTTCCCAAGCAAAGAATTTGACAATACGGATACTTTGGAAGGTCTCATTCATCTTTTGGATTCTCTTATCAGTCACGGCCAACATGCGCTTTTGCAACTCACCCAAATACAGGGCAATTTTGTAATTCACAGGAAGCAAGCAAATGATGGACAAAGAGCCAATCAAAGCACTGTAACCCAAAAGGGTGTACAAGAAAAACACACAAATAACGATCATCAACAAGGCACTCACAAAGAAGTGAAGGTAACCACAAATTTCCGAAACTTTAAAGGCATCAATAGCCATAAGATTGATGATGGCACCTAATTCGGCAGTTTTTTCACTAGGTTCTTCACCTTCTTTATCTTTCTTCTTTTCTTTCTTGTCAGCTTTTTGGTTCTTTTCCTCTTCGGTATCGTCTGCTACGGTAATTCTTCTTCTAAGAGCTTTGGCGTAAACTTCACCAATAATGATAGCTCTCATTCTAACACACACTCTTCTTCCCATAAACAAAGAACAACCCGAACATACCGAGTCAACCATCTTGACCACGGGCATGAGAAGAACAAATCCCCAAGCAACGCTGACAGGATAAGTCGAAGGATCTTGGACGTATTCCAAAAGCTTTTTCAACAAAAGCGAAGGACCAAAAACCAAGATGGATTCACAGATGGCGAAAAACGCTTGATAGGCAAACAACCACTTGAAATGAGCAAATAACCGCCATGAGAAACTGGCAGTGGACTTCATCGCCTCGAAAGACTTCAAAACTGGCAAAGCGTAATCGTCGTCGCTCAAACCCCAAATGTCGCCCTTTTCGAATCCGCCATTCTTGTAGGAGCCCCACACCATCTTGTCAATCCAAGAGTAGGTAATAAACCCAAAAACACTGGTAGCTCTTTCGGGTGAAGGAGCAGCCCCATCGGCTGGGTAAAAAAGTTTTGCTGGTTTGTCACCACTTGTGGAAGTGAGATTAAGGAAAAGAAGCAAGGTTGAAGCAATAAAGTGGCCGGTATAGAACCACTTGGACTCGGAGGTCTTGACATGTCCGAGCCATGCCGATCTAAAAGTGATCACCGCAGGTAAAAAGTTGAAACCGTAAAGGAAAGTGGAATGGCGCCACAAGCCCGGCAACTTGATGTTAACCTGATTGAGGTTAATCGTACGCAACAACACAAGAAAGAATAAGTAGCCCCACAATGCCAAGTGAACGATAGGAATAGCTGGCAGGGACCATTCTTTGCTAAGAGAAGGAAGGAAAAACACAGCAATGGCAGACGTGAGCTCAAATGCCACGAGAACAAATTCAAGACACACCCGCAAGCGTTCTAGGGTGCTTTTCTTGATTACCTGGAAATGACCGCGAGGTTTATCATCGGGGCCGGTATCGGAGAGACGTACGAGGTCAAAGTGTCGACTTTTCACTGAGTCTTCGGTTGCTCCGGTCTCTCCCGGGGTGTCGTTGGACGCCAATAATGGCCTAGTTTCGTCGTCAAGTCGAATGGAGCCCTTTTTTTTCTTTGCCAAGGAAGCCACTATGCTCCACAATAGTATCACAACAGAAGCCCCACCAAACACGATAGGAAACCAATACTCGAGAACCTCGTGTCTGAAGCAGACAGTAACATCGTCGTAGACCCACAAGGGACACAGCATTGGTTTTAAGGAAGAATAGATGACGTAGATAATACGTTAAAATTAATTAATTTAAGGAAGGGAAGTAGTATTTTTCAGCAGATTTGGCTTCTAGCAAACGCGGAGTGGAACCTATGATTACACCCTATCCCCTTTTCTCAAGCCAATTGTGTACAAGTACAACAGTTGTGGAAAAAGGATAAATGAAAAATGACTGAATTTCGCCCTCAGGAGTTTCCTAATGCGCGCCGCATTTGCACGGCATAAGATCGCGATGAGGTGATAAGACTCATAGTGGGGAAAAGAGGAAATAGAGAAAATCGGTCAAAATGACTAATTCTCCTGGAAATCGGCTTTAGTGTGCCAATGACTCAATGGCAGAAATTGGTCACAATTCTTTGTTTGGGAACTAGTGCCGTGCTTCATATGGCCGGTCGTATGCAGTATCGACCGGCGATGCCTTACGCAGAGAGTGGTAAGTTACAATAGGAGATTACAATAGCGATTGGGGGATGGGACACGATAGACAGTCGGAAGGTGGAGCAATTGAAGGTAGGGCAATTGCTGGAGACAATTGGAGGCGACAATTGGAAGAGACAATCGAGGTCGAGACGATCGAGGTCGAGACGATTAGAGCCGAGACGAGACTGTGGTGCATGTGACTACCAGCTACAACTTTTAACCTTTGTGCTATTCTACACGCTATGTACACGGTAGTTATGCTGAGGCAGGCACCTCAGAAGCAGCAGCGTTGTTTTCGGTGCCCTTGACTTCGCTCTCTTCTTCGGTTGTGCCATTAGCTCCTTCACTCTTTTCCTTGGTGTCAATGGCCACTTCCACGACGATGGCCCTGCCCTCGATTTCGTGGCCATTGAACTTGCTAATAGCCTCCTGTTGTACCTCATGGTTGGGGAACTTGATGAAAGCAATCCCCTTGTTATAGATGGGCGCCTTATTTCCCTCCTTTCTGTTACGGTAAGGCACCCTACGAAGAGGTACATGCACCCATTTGGGCTTCAATTCCTTAAAATGGCTGATGAGGGCACGTTGCCGCACCTGGTAGTGTAAGTTGGTGATGAAAACGGTATCTGGGGATGGAGTTCCTTCTGGTGCTTTGGGAGCACTGCCTGGAGTAGTCGCCGCGGTTTCTGGGGTGGTTGCAGCAGCAGAATCCGAAGAATTAGGCTCAGAGGCAGCGTCGGATTCCGCAACCACCTTTTTCTTTGGTTTTCTGGTCTTCTTTTTCTTGGGTGCTGATGGTTTTCCGGTGGCGGCGGCATCGGAGGGCTTGTCGTCGTGAGCTCCCTGGTCGCCATTGACAGCCAAATCTGCGGTTTCGCCGGCGGCAGCGGTGGTTTCTACCGACAGGTCACCATTTGCCACTGCGGCAGCTTGCTTGGCAGCTTTTTCCTTTTGGCGAGCGGCTTTTTTGGCCTTGTACTCCTCGCTCTTCTTCAACTTCTCCTCCTCGGTAGGTGGTGGAACCGCCTTTTTCACAAAGATCTTGCGGGACTTGAACTGCTTGTCGTTGAACTCCTCCACCGCTTTATCTGCTGCCTCCTTGGATTCAAACAGAACGAATGCAAAACCAAGTCTACGCGTGATTTCCTTTTTGCCACGGATCAAGGTCTTGGAAGGAATTTCCACGCTCGTAACACCAGTGTTGGCGAAGAACTCACGTAATTCTTCCTCGGTGGCATTGTAGTCGACGTTACCAATGTAGATTCTGTCTTCGATTACGGACATGATATGTGTTAATGGTGACAAATTTTCGAGAAGGCGCGGAGTGATTGTGGCAGCGCCTGCACCCGGTTTGCAACCCGGTTGGTGCAGGAGCAACAAAATTGTACTACAAGAAAACAGATTTACTACAGTAATACATATTCTACACCTCCCGTCATGCGCATTCTATTTTATGCTTATTTCAACTTGTAAAATAACTTTGGTGCGACACAGTCGTTGACGCAGTGTTGCAAGTGGAAGTACTCCTCCACACAGTCTTCCTTGTATGCTTGGTGTTCGTATCCCTCCTGTTCCTGTGCCTTTGTCACCCGCTCGACACACTCCTCGTAATGGTGCACATAAGGCTGGCAATGCTTGGACTTTGTGCATTCTTCTCTCAAGGTATCCAATGGATCAACCAATTCTTCTTCATCTTCATCCTCGTCGTCCTCGTCTTCTTCCTCGTCCTCGTCCTCGTCGTCACCACCTTCTTCATCTCCACCTTGCTCGTCATTGCCCTCGGCATCTTCTGAGTCGTCTGAACCGGATGTCTGATCGGTGGTTTCTTCTTCCGGAGTCTCCTCGGATTCTTCAGGCTGTATTAGTAGTTGCAATTGCAAATTGGGCCGGCTGGTCATTACATACCTCGTCAGCATATGCTACGGGAACGGCATACTCCCACAAATCCTTGATAAATGACATGGTTGGTTTTTCAGTTGGTGAGAAAAGTCAATGAAACCATTGGTCGAGCGCGCGCATTACCCGGACACATCACGTGCAACGATAACGAGATGGAACCATCAAGACATGAATTGTAGTATGAATATCGGTAATAACTTCTGAACGCCTCTTCACCTTTCCTCCATCCTACGACTACATTTTTCTTCAATACGCAATCTTCCTACTATATTACTGAACTGGCTTAACGTCCATGGTCTTAGCCTTCTTGGCAATCTTGTCGTTGGCCTTGGAGCCCATGATACCTCCACCCCAGTGCTTTCTGTTCTCCTCGTACTTGTCGATGAAGTTAGCGTTGACAGTAGAGACCAACTTGGCCAATTCAGCCTCGTCGGCAGAGTTAACCTCAGTCAAAGCAGCGACAGAAGAGGTCTTCTTGTGAACCAAAGTACCCAATCTAGCCTTACCCTTGACAATGGCGTATGGAACACCCATCTTTCTGCACAAAGCTGGCAAGAAAACAACCAACTCGATAGGGTCGACGTCGTTGGCAATCAAAACCAACTTGGCCTTCTTGTTCTCAACCAAAGAAACAACATGGTTCAATCCGTACTTGACAACAACGGGCTTTGGAGAAGCGTCCTTAGCAGACTTACCCTCGGCAACGGCAGCAGCCTCCTTGGTCAATCTCTCCTTCTTCTCAGCAGCGGTCTCTGGTCTGTACTTGTTGAACAATTTCAAAGCTTGAGCAGCGGTGTTCTTGTCCAAGGTGTTTTGGAACTGAGCAAGTGCTGGAGGAACCTTCAATCTCAAAGAAAGAATCTTCTTTTGTCTTTGCAATCTGACGTATTCGGGCCATTTCACAAATCTGGAGACGTTTCTCTTAGGCTGAACAGATTGGCCAATACCAAAGTTCTTTGGAGTGGACTCAATCAATGGGTTCTTGGCACTGGCAGTCTTGGTAGACTTGGATCCTAATGGCGCAGCAGCGACCTTCTTTCCTTTTGGAGCCATGGTAGTGTTGGTGATGAGGGAAATTTTCAACGTGAAAAATTCACAGAGTGAGAATGCTGGTCACGTGCTAGTGACTGCGTTTTGGTGGAATGTACGTGGGTGGTGTAAATGGCCAAATATGACAATTGGGGACTCACTATAGCGCTAAGAGAAGTGATTTGTCCCTTCAGTACTCTTATACTTCTTCTGAGCAGAGTTTCCGAGGTTTATAGCGTATTCTTGTGACCTGCAGATAACTCCTAGTGACATGATTTTGCAGTCGTTTGCATCGATTCTATTAAGTTGAAAAATAGCAATATGTAATTCATAATTCCCTAGCAATCCACCGTGGATTACACCACCCTTTGACGGTATATTGTGAGCGGGTTACTCCGCTGCTGGGTGCATGGCCATTAATACATTCCTTTGCCCCATAGAGAATACCTGCAGGTTTGAAACAACGTGCACCATTGGCATTCCACGGCTGATGAGTGCCATGTAAACGCACAAGACTTGGAGCATTCGTGATGTCGGCGTTTACATACAGGTCGCATTCAATGTGGCTATAGGGGCATCTGTCCGATCTGGGACCAAGAATCACCCCGCGCCAGAGCTTCTCCTTGGAAGCATTCAGGATTTTATGGAGATTATGAGTGTGGTGGAACTGCCTAATGGCCTCGCCTCCTTGTAAGAGGCGTTCGAG
Source organism: Meyerozyma sp. JA9 (assembly GCA_003676015.1). Taxonomy (NCBI): domain Eukaryota; kingdom Fungi; phylum Ascomycota; class Pichiomycetes; order Serinales; family Debaryomycetaceae; genus Meyerozyma; species Meyerozyma sp. JA9. Next base: position 42,008 of record NSDU01000012.1, on the reverse strand, counting down.
TTCGCTGCTGGTATGGGCAATAGGAAGTAGTCCCTGCATTCTTCCGCTATAATCAAAAGCATAGAGTCGAAGAAAATCAGGATTGACTCTCTGATCTCTATTTTTGAATCGTGGGATAAGAATGGGGTCTTTATTGGTAGTATCGGCTCCATCTCCACGAAACGTAGTCAATTCTTCCTCAACTACAGCCGGCTGGTGAGGAAGGATGTCATCGGTCATTCTAGGTGTGAGGGTGAACGTTGCCGCAATGCTAGCGGTTCTTTTACGCACAGAATTCTGAATACTTTTGAGAGATTCTGTCAAGTTGGATGCAAGGGTTCTGGATGGTCGACGCGACGCCTGCTTGAGACTTGAAACCGACTCTAGTGACGACAGGCGAGCGAGGGTCGAGGTTGCAAATGTATGGGTGGTGCAATTTGAACTTGCGCTCTTGACGGTAAGGGCTGCGAATGGCGGTGGAGAGGTTGAAGTAGACATGGATAATCGCATTTGCCGGGGATAATTGGGTGGTGTTCGTCTGGAGGGGCGCATGGACGGAGAACTGAGCCATTGGGTGCTCTGGGCAGAACTAGCAAGACTACTAGAAGACTCGATGGAAAGCGACAGTTTGGATCCGTCATCATCTTCTTCATCAAAAGTGTCGTCACAATCGCTGTCTTCGAAGGCTGTACAGTCAAATGAGCAGTACTGGTTCACACTAGTGTCGTACCCTTGCAATGGATGCACCGGGTTGGGAGGAGATTCAGAAATCCTCGATATATGCTTGATGGAACTGATGCTAATTGAACGCTTAACAGGTATTTTCGCTCCTGGTTTCGATTCCGTGTGGCCCAAATCGCCAATAGGGATCGGTATAGGTCTTGATAGCTGCATGGGTAGATCGGGAGCGGTCATTGTAGGTCATGTATGACGATTTGTTGACGTTGGAAATTGTCAAATATCTCAGCTTCCAACGATCCGATAAGGTTCCGATTTCTCCTGGAGGATATTTTGGGCCGTGCAAGCAACCAGAGACCAACGGCGTGGTCGAAAGTTATTTGTGGCGGTGATGAAAGGGGGTGGGGTTGCAGTCAAATTTGCAATTTATGGTATTAGCAGGCCGGCTGCCAAGACAAGGAAATGCAAAGATGTGTAAGAACGCTTGCTAAGTGATGTGACACAGACTGTATGGAAAACCGATCAATCTAGCTGTTCTTAAAAAAAATAAAAGTGATAGGTTACAAAATTAGTTTTGAGTTATGTCATGGATTTAGCAGGCGCAGAAAAATGATGCGCTCCGCTCGGAGAAAGCGGAGTGGAATTGCCGTCGGAAATTTCCGAAAAGAGCACAATTTAAGGGGGAAAGAAGGAGATAATGCACTACTACACGAATTAGTTACCACATGGTAATAAAGTTGTCATATGATATGTGAATCAAATTTATGAAGCACGTCGCTCTAGCTCGTCTGTAATTCGCTTATGTATTTTTTTTCCGCATCTTAAACGGCGTTCTGAGATTCTTAATTGTCGCGAAAGCAAAATGGGAAGGTGCAAGCGCCACGTTTTATTGTCTCCTATAACATTGTTCGTTCGTAATCCATATCGTCTATGTCGTCCTGTGCATCGTCGCGGATTCCAACTAGTGCGTACTCGTTCATTTTAGGTCCCAGTTTGCCGTAGTAATCAGCAAAAAGCTTATCAATATCCTCCAACTCTATGCCCTTAGTCTCAGGATAAAATACGATAACCACCGCTGCCGATATAATGCAAAAGCTTGCTGGTATGAGATACATAGCCCAACCCATCAGTTCTTGGAGTACTGGTGTGAGCTGTCCAACAATGTAATTAGCTAGCCAATTTGTAGCTGTGGACAACGACACACCTTTGGAACGAATGGACATAGGAAGCACCTCTGGCGGAATCAAAAATCCAATAGGACCCCAGCTATAACCAAACGATGCATTGTAGATGATGACAAGAAGTGCCACCAAAGACAGAGTGTAAGATTTATCCAAAAACATGAACAAGGCAATAAGAAATAGGCAAACAGCCATCAGAGCACCACCACTTATTAAGATGGGTTTACGACCCCACTTGTCCACCAAGAACCAAGGAGGAATCGTAGATGCGAGGTATACAAGAGCATTGACTCCTGTCATAAGCAATGCTTTGGAATCTTCGAAGCCTGCTTCTTGAAATACCAATGGTGCGTAGTATGAGATGATATTGATACCATTCAATTGAGCAAATCCAAGCGCTGAACATGCAATCAATACTCTTGTCTTGTAATGACGCAACATGTGCCTCCAGCTTCTCTCGTATTTAGGAGTGGTTACCCGTTCATGTAGAATAGAATTCTTAATCATAAAAAATTCTTTGCGAGGCTTGTCGCGATCTGGAGAGCTGTCATACAAGAGACAAAGAACATGAAAGCCTTGCTGATCCATATCCACGTCCAATAACCATCGAGGTGACTCGACTATGAAAAACCCGCCCAAAAATAGAACAAATGCAATTATCACCTGAATGAAAAGGGGGAGACGCCACAGGAGGTTAGCAGCAAATGTATGGGGGTCCTTACGAGCATTACCCACGTTCTGGATAAAGTAGCAGAAATAATCAACCCACACACTCAATGCGTAGCCACTAATATTACCGGTGAATTCACCACATACGAGTTTACCACGTTCTTCAGAAGGGGATATCTCACACTGGTACGAGGGCACCATTGTCAGGAGAATACCGACACCAAAACCCGAAAGCACTCTGCCAATGGCGAAAATGAAAAGATTGGATGCAAATGATTGAAACAGGCCGCCAATCATGAAAATGAATGTACCGATCAAAATGGTGCGTTTTCTTCCCAACTTGTCGGACAACTTGGCCACCATCAAAGATGAGATCATGGCACCAATCTCGAGAATTGCAATGATAAACCCTATTTGTGCTGAGCTCGGGGAGCCAAAGTACTTATCAAACGTGACAAACGTCAATATTCCTGAACATACCCCCTGTTCGTATCCGAAAAGCGACACGAATAATGAAACAAATGCCGATGTAAAATACACGAGTCTATTTCCCTTGAACGAGAGCTTGTTTGTATACCCTTTAGAGTCAAAATCGACGTGGTCGTATCGGTTTCCATAATCGTCCAAGTACCCAGCCAGGCCATCGAAAGACAGCGTATTTGCTAACCGAACAGGATCGTCCGAGTCGTACTCCGCGTCACTACCACGCCGATGAGTGACTGCTTGAGAAGCGGAAGCGGAAGAGTCACTCAAGCCTGACCCATTCTCGGTTTTTTCGTCGTCCTCTGATTTATGTTCAAGGAAAGTATCATACGGTTTGTCGGTGTCGCGGGACAAATGAAGATGTCTGTTGGAAATGGGTTTTCCGGGAGCACCGGAGCTCGCACGGGTGTCGTGGTGGGTCCGTAACCCGTCTGGTTCAGACTGAAGAAGCGACTGTTGCGCTCCAGAATCTTGCAAAAAGTCGGACGTCTCAGAATCGCTTGACAAGCGCTGAGGATCCTCAAACGGGTTCTGCAGACTGTTCATGGGGAAATGGAGGTCTCTTCAAGTTCTAGGCGCCAGAGAATGATCCTGGCGTCATAAAAGTGGTATAGGAAACAATACGTCTCGGCGCGATTCGAGGGTCGGGTTCGAGTGGGGTGCCTGCACACAGGCCGCGGCGTAGTGGAGACTGGGGTTAGGGTTACGGAAACTATGGGGTAAATGTGTAGACTTTTTCAATTTTGGCTATTCAATGTAGATTGCACGTTTAGTGTTTCTGGGCGTTTTGCTTGGCCTTCTTGGGGCGAATGTAACTATCAATGTAGAAGGCTGCAAACAACGCCGTTAGTGGAGTCAAGTAACCCACGTTGATGAACAACGGAAGCGCCTGATCGGTGGTCCCGATACAGTTGGTGAGCTCGCCGCTGGACAAGTCGGTGTACCAGATAAATGCGTGTACAACTGCCAACGACCCACCCACAAGAAACTGGGTAATTTGCAATGAAGTCAATGTCCTCTTGAAAAGGACCGGGACCCGGATACGAAGACAGCTGAGGGAAAAGTAAAAATACATAAGGGTGTGGATGAACGAGTTGAACACGACAAAGATCCAGATGGGAGGGCTCTGGTATCTGATACCAGCCCACATACACATCATGGCACCAGAGTGGTGGTAACTTTGAAGCAACGACGATGGCCGACCTTTCAACAAGATGATGATGGTATCGAAAACCTCATAAAACTTGGACATGTAGAACCAGTAGCCAAAGATTTCCAAGTTGGGGAACGGAAGTTTCGAGCTAAATACTCCGTTCTGCAAATCACACACTGAGTGGAAAAAATTGTGCACCATGCTGGGGGTATTGGAAACACCCAGAATGATGTCCACGGTTTGCGCAATGGCCGACGACATTCCCAAGAGCGTCCAAGCCGAGTACAAGCACAAGAACACATTGTGTGCCAACACAAAGAGCTTGAACAATCCCAGGCGGGCAATGGAGTACGGTGCGGGAGGAAGCTTTTTGATTTCTGCTGGGGATAATGATTCGATATTCTTGTTAGCCTTGGCCGCCTGGCGCCGGCGCACGATCCCATTGGCGTAGTGGACCGACGTAAAGTAGACCAACCCAATGGTTATCGGAGTGGAGACTTTCATGGAAGTTTGATAAATATTGGTGAGCCATTCACTCTTGAACGGCGATGGGGCCAATGGGGTTTGACCGGAGGGAAACTCCCATATACTGCTGCTGGGTTTCCCAAACTCAATCATGGTGGATGGCCGGGGGGAAAAAAGTCTTATATAAGTACTGTCGCAACAGCCAGTAGTTTTTCGCCGAGGAGCTGCGATGCTTTGGTAGTTTGCGACATGTCCGAAAACGGTGCGAATGGATTAACGGGTGCAAAAACTGAAAAGATGAGGGAAATGAATGGCGAGCAAGAATGAGAACAAGCAGAGGTAGTCGGTAGTGGGCACAGTGCGTGTACTTATGAAAGTTTGTAATTGGAGTTTGTAAGTGGCGTAATTGGCAAATTGGCTTGGTGCCGAGGTTAACTTTGAGCGCCGCACTGGGGTTCCATTTGTTGGGATGCGCCGCAGATGATTGATGGGCGGGTATAGTCGATATTGGGCTTTGATGAACAATGGAGGGAGAGCGGGACAGAGACAAGTAGAGACAACTAGAGATAGGTGAGCGGGAAGTGAGAGATAACTGATCGGTAAGTGGGTCAAGCAGGCGGATTGTACATGTAATAATTACAGTTGCGCTTATGTAGTCAAGTTTCATATGCTCTTGTGATCTTGTGATAATTCGTATTTTACGGCGTATTTTATTATGGTATCAAAATATTGGCGTATCGATTGCGATACTTGATCATTCCCGGCTGGTCGTTGGTGAAATTGTAGTTTGGTGCATTTTTCTCAAATTTCGCAACTGGTCGCACTACATTGTTGATGGGCCGCAAGTGCTTGGCTTCAGTATCCACAATTTGCTCATAGTTCCAAGGACTACGGTCAGCAATCATGAACTCTTTCTCTCTTAAGAAACTCGTCAAATGCTGCACCCCGGTCTTGATACTTGCATCCAGATACGAGCTCAAGATCACCTGGTGAAATCCAGTATCGTAAGTGCCAATGGGCGTCTCATTAATCGTAAGCTCTACCTCATGTTTCACTTTCAATGGAACCAATACCCGCTCACAGAACTCGACATTGGCCTCGGTGATCATATGGTCAAATTTCCCGGGAGAAAATGTCACCTTGATTTCATAGTTGATTGGCATTTGCAACCGTAATTGCTCAGCACATTGTTGAGACCGGTGATCGGAACCACGGATGGAAACCGTTAACTCGTTGCTATTCTGGAAAGCTTCCACAGATTTGGGGAAATCGATATACACTCCATGCTTGATTTCCAATTCACTGACAAAGTTCAAGTTTTTATTCTTGGCATTGATCATCAACATGTAATGGCCCTTGAGGAGCTTGAACCCAGTGGTACGGTAGTGTGCAAGTCCAGGAATCATGGCCTGGTTTTTGAGGCACAGCTGAACGAGTTGGTCGATCTCGTACCGAGCCAACATGATGTTGCGGCTATTCTTTCTAGGACATCTGATCAAGACATTGTTGCTTCGTTTGTAGGTATAAAATACCCGTGAGTCATTCAAACTATTTTTGTGTGAAAACTTGATGAAAACGTTGTATTTTTTCATTATCGACTGAATGATCGATCCACTATTGCCAATGATGGATTTATGGAATACCTCGGGTATGTTGAACTGATCTTCCGCTGGAAGCTCGCACTCAACAAGGTGAATAGCCTGGAGCAATTGAGGAAGCGTGGTGGGGTTTCCGCTGGTGATACTGATATCGATGTAAAAGTTGTTCTGGTTGAAGGGCTTGAATTGAATTTGAGGAATCAGGTGGAGCTGGTTCAAAATCTTGATAAGCTTTCCGTTTTTCTTGCCGCTTATAAAGTCCTTTTGACTATTGTTCAGCTCGATTTGAAGCTTGATGTCAAAGTCCCCACTGAAACATGAATGCCAGTACACATAGTCAGTGTTGAAGTCAGAAACCGCCGCCTTGATATCTTCAGCTAAGCCTGTTAACTCAATACAATGGCTGCTAGCGGTAACCACGCATGAGCGCTTATTACTAACAAGCTTCAGAAGCTTGGTAACGATATCGCTGGAGAGGCCAGCCGGCCGAAGCGTAAGGGTATAATACCGACTGCTCAACAACGCAAGGTCTTCTACTGCATCATTAACCATCTCTGCGGTCTGGCCTTGAATTTTAATATCGTATTCCCCGGGTTCAGCAAGCGATGGGACCTGAACGTAGACACCATACTTGAACATGATATTCAATAATTCCGGCTGGTTGTGCAATACCAACGCATCAATGGTCGCCTTTGGAAGCGTCACCAGTTTCACGTAAAGATCCCATTTCCCGTTCGTTTTGAGCTGTTCCAAGAGTCTGGTGAGAATATGTTTTGACAAGACAATTTCATGCACGTTTCTGGCGGTGATGGAGATCTTTAGTTGACAGGTGGTATCAAGAACTTTTGTACTGAACAAGCTGGGAAGGAGATCCAGGATATAAATGTTGGCCTTCAGCTGCATAGCGATTTGATTAAAGTTGTAGAGGTCTATACCTCCGATTAAGGGTACCACCGAGAGATCAATGTTGACATAATCCAAGTGGTAGCCATCCATCATGGTGTCCAAGAGAATTCTCAATTGGGACTCAGCCACGGTGATGTTATCTTCAAATCCCAACACATACACATATGGATGATTAGACCGGTTCACTTTGGTTTGAAAATCGGTGTTCTCATCACTGATAATAATATCAACACCATACCGAGAGGCCAAGTCGTTTAAATAAAAGAAAAAATCGTGATTCAATTTGCGGAAAGCACTAGCCTCGAGCTCCACTTGCTTGTATCCGACCCGGTTATATTTTTGGAGAATTTTGGTTCTGGCATTATTGACAAACGACTGGTTGGTGGAAGAGATAGTTACCACATATTCCTGGCTCGACAGTCCCTCTGCCACATTCACAGACCCCTCAATGGACTCATTGAGCTTGTCGGCTTCGCGATGGATAGGCTGGACATTGTCAATGATGTCAATTACCGATGGGCCCGAATTGTACTTGAACCATTGGTTTCGGGTATGGAAGTAGTTGTTTGAGATCAAGTTGATGACATAGGTGTACTCAAGGGGAATCACCACATGATACATAATGGCAGTATCGCAAACAATTATCATAGCCCGGGGTATATAAGGCTATCTATATGACCATTGTTTTGCTTACTGCAATCGGTTGCAACCGGTCCTAAATAGGAAAGGTAATAACATAGCCGAATGCAGGACTTTTCACTACCTTTTCAACGGTTACAACCGTTTGGAGTCCCATACATACACCATCTCATCCCACCCGGTAGAGGCAGCCCATCCAGGTTCTCCCCATAGACTATAGTCACATCCAATTACGAACTCTCGATGCCGAGACATCACGCCCTTACACCCGCCAGCGCCAGAGTTCAAGAACCGGGCTCTTTCGTTTGACATATCGTTCCATACTCGGCATGTCATATCGTACGACGCACTGATGAGTTCGTTGCCCGAGTGTGGGGACCACATGACTTTTCGTACTGCAAATTCATGCCCAAGTAATTCGTTTAGTGGGGTGGGCCCTCGTATGTGGTATGCAGGCATGGGTGCAATGGGATTTGGCTGGTCAATTTTGGTGATCATTCGCAAGTCCCAAACCCTCACCAGCTTGTCGGTTCCTGCTGTAGCCACCACTGTAGACTTGTACTTGTTCCAATCGCAACTCAACGCCTCCATTCCGCCATGGCCAATGTAGTCGACTTGGAGCTGTCGTGGTGCACGGATGTCCCACACTTGAACATGGGAAGTGCCGTTACAGCTGATGATGGTGGATGGAGAATGAGGCGAGAAAGATGCATTGTAAACACACTGGGCCGTGCTGGAGGATGGAGCGGATCCTGGCGCTCCAGGAGCCCCAGAGACAGAATTGGGTCCACTGCGCACAGAGTGATCTGTAGGAGATCGAAGAGTCATGAGCGATTGCGGTCTCAGCGGGTCCCAAATCTTGATGGTTCCGTCCCACGAAGACGAAACAAACGTCGATTTGTCCACGAGGTTCCAATTGACCAGAAACACTTCTCTTTCATGCTCTCTCCAATTCATTACTGGGAATTGACCGACAGTGGTATCGAATAGTTTTATTGACCCGTCACCGCTTGCCGCCACAAGCTGGTTCTCGTGGTTCTCACTCCAAGCTATGTCGAAAAGTCCGTCTTGGGTGTCCCAAGAAATCGGATTTGCAATAGTTCCGTTGGGCTCGATCAGAAGAACATACAACCGGCCGTTACCCACCAACCCATAATTGGCAGCCGTGGCCACCGCTAGCTTGTTATCGAAAAAAGGCAGGTATTGGACGCCATAACCATTGTGGCCAGCAGTTCTGAATGCCAACATGATGCCGACAGAAGGTGCGCCGAGGCAGATAGCCGTGGGCTGTATACAGGAAGATGTACTCTATGACAGGTGAATGTAGAGACCTAGAGCTAAGCAAGGGCGACCTAGTGGTATTAGAGCAAATAAATTATCTATCAGCCTTTTCTATCGCAAGAATTAAATGTACCTTTTGGCAGTCAGCTACGTAGCCAACTCGAATAATCCACAATCTAACCGCTTGATAAGGTGTTGCATTGGTGGCTCGATTTGCAGCTCGTCTACAACCCCTAGACCAATGAGGTCTCCCCACATGAGCGCCGCCTTTTGCTGGGAATACTTGAGGTATTCGAAACTGTCGTCACTGGAGGTGATCTCATCCTCAACAATCACATTCTCGTCCAATTGTAGTGCTTCAACTCCAGTAGAAATACTGTATGTGGCTCCTACACCTTGCTCTTCTGTTCTCGAACCCAAGTCTTCCGCCGTGGAATCGGTCTCAGGTCCGTTTTGGATAAGGCCCCATAAGCACCAAAAAATCAGCACAGTTGGACGCCATAAAATACACTCGTTATAGAGTTTCCGGATCTCGTATTGGAGTATATCGGTTACCGAAGTCACATCCACATTGGCGTAGGTCTTATAGTTACTTGAGGGATAGTGAAAGTCGTATTCAACGTACGATTTGATGAGGTTGAGCTGTTCGAGTTGGGTGGGATAGCGATCGTGATGGATGTAGTAGGAGCGCTCCTCATCGTGGTAGTCAGCCATCCATTCACAGAAATGGTTGACAAGGTCGTAGGCGGGGAAGTTTGGTCCAGAGTACTCGAAATCAATCACCGCCAAATTGTTGTCTTTCTTGTTGGTGGTGGATGTGAGCGACGACGACTCTTGTGGCACTATAATATCCTCAGGCGAGAACAGATCGTGCAAGAGAAGGTTGCCATATTGCGTATCGTTGTGACAGAACCGTAAGTTTGTGCTAATGTCTTCCTCGTATTGATCAAATAGCCATTTTCTGTACCTCAACACGGCATCTCTAAATTTACGGTAGTCAGTTAAAAATGCCTCCAGATGGTCAAAGTTGTCCCATGTGGGCAATATGGTGCGTTCAAAGAGATCCAACCATCTCAAAATGAACTTCCAGGTTGCCGGGATTCCCTTACGGTCCTTATCATCCAATTCCAACTTGTAGTGAAGATCCTTCATTCTTCTTGCTATCATTTGAGAAATCACGGCGTCCCGGATCTGTAACCGATTGAGCGTAATGAAACCTTCCAAAAACTGTTCGATTCTACCATTGATGAAGATTCCCAAAAGTCGAGGTCCAATCTTCTTCTGCAGCAACTTGATCAAGATCTCGAGCTCGGTATCCCTATCGACAATCAGATCCACATTTTTACCGTAGACACGAAGCAAGAGCGCAGGCAACTTGGTATTTGTCACGGGATCCTTATAATCGAGCTTGTAAATCGAGTTTGTCAAAGCCCCCAGAATACGCTGCACCGACAAGTTGGCAACCAGAAGCTGTCTCTTGTGCCATTTGCTGACCTTGAGCGCTTTTATCACTCCCACCAAGTCCTGTTTGAAGAAATCAAGCGGAAGTGTGTTGTCAATGGTGGCAGAAACCGTTGGGATCGACGAATCGGCATCGACCGTGGTGGAGGTGAGCAAGAGTTTTGTGAGTGAAGAAGCGGAAAGTGATCTCCGGCGCAAAGACGGTCTTCTTGAGGCACTGGTCAGTCGCGACAGAGCCGCGGAGTGCCGCAGACGGGACCGCAGACGAGAATTACGTTGGGACATGACTCTTAGTAGTCGTGAGACAAAACCGTCTTGGTGTGGTTTTTCGCGCGTGTGCATATAAGCACAGCGTCTAAGGTGTGCATGTAGGGCGGCTGAGATGGCTTGGCCTAATGTATGGATGTTTCAGCAAGGAACGGAGTTCTGGAGAACCAGGTGATATCGGCGTGCCAATTTTTGAATCGTTTTTTCAGTCGTTTTTTTGCAAAATCAAGAGCGGGGAACGACCGTAATTGTTTTTAACATCCCAGCCTTTTGACAGCTCCGGCATTTTCGCTGCGGAGTCCGGCCCAAACCTTAAACCCCAGTCTCCACTCAAGTGGTGCGTGTCCTGCAGGTACACTTGCCGAAAGAAGGAACAGTTTAGCTCCTTCAGCTGGTGTTTTTCCATCGCTTTCTTCAGAAGTTTTGCTTGGCGATAATATTTTTGGCTTCGTACTGGTGTCCCTATCACATGGAGTAGCAGACAGCACGGTTTTTGTTTACTGAACCCTTTTGGTGCTCACGATCTTTACAGAGATCCTTCACCCCACCGTCGAGATTGACCTGTTTGAGTGTCATAAACTCGCTCGTAACCGTGATAATTTTGACACAAATTTGTTCCTTTTAAGTTCCCCACCCTATACCTTCGTTTACTGACCATGTCTCCAACCATAAACCGCAAGAGGTCGTCCAAATCCACCCACTCGTTGTCATCAACAAACTCCCAAACTACCCTCACCTTGCCCCCGTCGTCAATCCCGGCTGCTATAACCCCTCCTCGTGCCCCTTCCACCCCCCGATTATCGTCCCCTTTAGCCACGCCCAGCTCGCCTCGTAATCCTTCCGTACGGGACCCCAAGTACATCAAAGTGGTGCTCAAACGTATCAAGAAACTTGAGGTGGTTCACTCCAAATTCGCTACCAAAAGCAATTATGTCACCAAAACCAACATCCTAAGAAAGACCCTTTTACCATTTCTCCGCGCATCTAATTCACTTGAACTTGTGGAGAATTGTGACGTTCAGGTCCAGCGCTCGCTTGCTAGTGTATTAACGTCAATTTTGCTAAGATGGTGGTCATCGCTTCTCGGCTCGGTTGCACTTACTTCTCTGGTTACAAGCACCGATAGAAACGCTTATCTCGAGGGCATCTCTCGCATAATATCTCGCTCAGAATGGTTTTCGTCCGATAAAGAAACCCTTCATCAATATCGCCAGCTCTTGGTGTCCACCTTGGATTATGTCATTTCTCGTCTTCTGTCTTTAAAGCTGACCCTGCTTGCATTTCTGGCATTTGCAGGTAAAGTTTTCGCTTATGGTTTCTTCCATATTCCCAAGGTAAGCAATGCCCTTTTGTTTCTATTGAACGTTCGTGTCTCCCTCTTGAAACGTTCCGAAGTCAAGCCAACCTCGAAAAATGAATCAATGGTGTTGTTTCCAGCTCCAGTGCAACCTTGGGTCAATTATTCAGGTATTAATGTTCCAAAGAATAGTCACCACCTAAACAGCATGCCTCCGCCGCGACATCCCGTCGATGGTATAAGAGACCCCAATGGTACCTGGGTCCATCGATGGTGCTCCAGCGACTCAGACATATTTAACTCTTTTCTACGTCACTATTTGAGTGTTTGCCTGCATTACGTCGATGAAGATTTTGATTCGATTGCACTCCCTGGCTTCCAGATCATTTTGGGGCACATTTTTCAGATTTTTGAAACAAGTATCAATCGTATGGCAATGGCAAATTCGGAACGTCCAACAGACAGACCAAATAATATGAACCGCGATCCAGCAAAGACTAATTTGGCGTCGCCCATTCTCAAGATTCTCAAGACCTTTCGTTATTTGACGGTTTCTGACATTTCGTTCCGATACTCGCTCTGCAGAAAAGTGGATGCTCTCCTTGTTGCCATTGCTAGAACAAGCAGCGTTTATGACTACCACAAAAACGCCGTGATCTTGAATGTGGCTCATGAAATTGTACATCAAGTAGGTCAAGACATCAACTGGGAGTTTTGGCTTGGATGTATTTACATGATGTTACACAATACGGATCACGCCCAAACCTTGCTTAAAGGTTTCTCGTTTCTTTTCAATGTTTGGGATCGGATCCCAGAGACCCTTCCTACTTGCGATGATACTTCAGCACCTCATCTTAAATGGCTTCAGGATTTGAACGAGAGTTTCAAAGAAAATTTCGTCAATTGGTTGATCTCTGATCAATGTTGGGAGCGATTCTTCATCCATTGGAATGGACTTGTCAGCTCTTATTATATCAGGCTCTTGGTGTGGCGTGTCATTGGAATCAACAATTTTGAGTCTTCGATTGCGATACAAACCACCAAAAAGGTTGAATCCCGGGTTCGTAAATCTCATGACATGCTACTTGCTCATGATAATGATTGTACCTATTACAAGCCAGATAGCCCATTGGGTAGCAGAAAGTTGGGTATTGTGCCCGTCAATGTCAAGGACGAGTTTTACTTGGCAGGCGAAGTTTCGACGGCCCCAGTAATCTCAACCCCAAGTGAGATCCGCAAGACTCATCCTTACGAAATTTTTGATGAGGCAGTTTATTCATGTTCTTCGTTACCTGTTACCCCAACTCTGGTCATTGAAAGATCTTCGTCAAGCTCTAGTATCAAAGACAAGAGCTCTTTGGTCACTTCTATCGGCAAACTTTTCAAGATGTTGTCCACGGAAGAGCCCAAAAAACCTCCTCAACTTCGCAACAATAGGAACTCAGTATCATTGACATCACTATCCACTTCATACTCCATAATGTCCCAGTCGTCAAGTCCGTCTGTCATGTCGTACAAATCCACTCCCACTTCGAACACTGACAACTCCACTGAGGATTCGGATAACAGCAGCATTTCTACGGAACTGTGGAGTCCCAATGATGAACAAACCCAGCCGCCTGAACTTTTCAATAAGGTTCCTGAGGTTGTACGGCCAGTTATCAAATTTGAACTCATTGTTGATCATGATTCCCTTAGTAACAGGTTCTCGATAATGAAAATGCAAACACCAAGAGTGCCTTTTGAGCGCTGTGTTCCCGATGTGCCGGAGATACCTACCATATCCATCTTTGTTCGAGATGACCCGTATGATAAGTTATATTTGAGTCAAGAAAATGACTTGATGATACTGAATGATTTTGAGAGTACGGAAAAATCACTGGTGTACGAAAATTTGAGTCCAAATGATAGGGCCAAATGGGAGAAGCTAGGTAAACGATTGAACGAATGGAATGCGGTCGTTGAGGAGTTTGAAAAGTATATGATTCATAGAGTGGAAACTGATCAACTCAACAGCAAGATCAACGCACCATTAGCGGGAGCGTGGAGCACCGAGGATATCAACGAGACAGACTACTTCAAAAAGATTGTGCCGTTCTTGCTGGTGGAGGAAGCGAACGATCTAAAGATGAACGGAGGATAATATCAATGTACAATCGGGTGTTTTGCACTCTTATTTATTAAACATGACTCTCATTAATCTATCGTCAATCATGACCAATACTTCAAGATTCATGACTCTTTCTTAACCTTTATGTTCTTTACCTCCTGGTCACTCTCGTTGTACTTGGACCAGGTGACCATAGCTGTCAATAAACACACAAACGAGCTGAAGCCCCAAAATATGATCGTGCCCACTAGCAAAGACGTCTTATAATATGTCACCATATAGTACCTAATTCCGTCCCATTGGACATAAAACTCCAAAAACGAATGGTTATCGTCCACGTCGGTGTTTTTATGAACATCAATTCTAGCATTGTGTGACAGTGACTGTGATATCTGTCGTCCACTTAGCAAAGAATACGGAGAATTGACAGTGACAATTTTGCGAATATCGGTCAATTGGGGAGGCACATAATGGCGTAGTTTATAGGGAACAAGCCGATTGTTGGAGTGAAAAATATAGTCCTCTTCACAATTGAGGACAAACGTCGATCGGGCCGAATATGAACCAAGGGTCACATTATGGATCACCGACCTGATATTGTTCTTCTCCGAGTAGCATATAATATCCAAGTTTAAAGATAATAGATACACGAGCTCGGGAGTTTGCTCAAACACCTTGGTGTATGGTTCTAGATTAGCATATCCTCTTCTTTCTTGGTGAAAACTGTATCTTGGAAAAAATGTGATTGGCACCCTCAACACCAGAATGGGAATCAAAGTTGAATAAAAGTACAAGTAGGATAGGATGGAGAACGGGAGCAATATGACAAACGTGGAGAAGAGGATAGTACTATAGTACATCGATTGCCTTGTCAAAGCTATGGGCACAGCTAGGTTAACCATTGTTTGTGGGGAAATGAAATATTTTACGCGAACTTCAAAATTTAAACATTACATTTCCTATTCATGCACTCATACACCGCTATACTACATGCTAGTGGGTAGTGTGTCCCCGGTGGTACTTGAGACCGTTAAGGTTCTTATACCGCTTGCCACATACTTCACATCTGTATGGCTTGTCTTTTTCCATGCCTGCTCCATCCAAGTACGGTGTGTTGGATTCAGGATCAATGATGGAAATGGTTCCATCGGGGTTTTCTTTCAACTTTTGGTTCTGGTGCCCGTGCAAGCGATGGTATTTAAGACCGTTCTGGTTCTTGTAGGTTTTTTCACAGCCAATCACGGGACATTTGAATGGTTTATGCTCAGTATTTTCCATCACATACAAATGACGTGCTGGGTCGTCGATATACATGGTATTGTCGTCATCTTCAGCCTGAGCCGACCCTGGTCTCGATTGACCAAGTGGTGACTGGTGGTGCACTTGTTGCGGGTGGACCTGTTGTGGTAATTGCTGTTGTTGAAGACTGGAAGGAGGTATGGCAGTAGCACCATTTCCATGTTGTGGGGGGCCCATTTCGCCATTGTGGTTCTGGTGGGCATTGCTGTTGTTGCGTTGTTGAGGGACGCCAAAGCTTTGGTTGATGGTTTGGTGCTGAAGGTTGAACTGAAATGGGGCCGCATTGATGGTGGGTTGCACTTGAGGATGCTGCTGGGTATTCAAGAATACGTCGTTGGTGCTGACGGTCTCCATTACATTGTGGATATTATTGAGGTTGGCCCTATTGGATCTGGCTGAATTCAAGAGGTTATGATCAGCCGGAGGTGACAGACTAATATGGGCCTCTTCATAATGTCGCAATAAATCATGCAATGTGGGGAGATGCTGTCCACAGCAACTGTAATCCTTACAGTAATCCGCTTCGAGGTTTGGAAGATATGACGCTTGCAGGGGTGGCGAAGTAGCCATATGGTGACTGGTACTAGGATGGCGAAACAGTCCCCTTCTGGGATTGATTAGTGATTGCTGGGATGCCTGGCTCTGAAACTGGTTCTGGTTTTGATTCTGATTCTGATGCTGGTTCAACATCATCACTTCATCCTTGAGCCACAGCCCAATTGTAACCGACCCCCACAGCACCCCTCCCATACCCTGAGAATGGGCTATGGACTCTCTGCGGAATCTAGAATTATTGAAGATCAGCTGCTGTCGCTGGTATGTGATATCTATGGGTTGGGGAATGGCTAGATGATTATCGGAGCCAGACCCGGACCCATTATTGAAAATTTCAGTGTTGAACATTTAGTTCGGGAGGATCGATGGAATAACAAGCGATTTGTCAAACGATACTCTACGATACTATCGTCCCTCTGTAATACCTTGCTTGGTTCTGGAACCTCCAAAGGTTCGTCTATGACTCTAAATTAGGTGTTGCTCGTGACTACTCCTTGCTGGTGAAAAATCGACAAAATTCGCAGAACATATAATTGGGAAGCTCTTAGTTAGTAAGACCCCCTATGCTCGATTCCACCTCTAACACGCTTCTCCTGTCTAGTCTATATTGTCCTGTAAACGGATGATTGTGCAATATGTCTCCTAGCAGATGGACAGATTATTAAGTTGGCCAAGGGGTACGCACACGACTCCCGGGTAACCGCCAATCAGCAACTGGTGGCTGGATGTATCCGAGTGTTGCCACCGCCACTCTCAAGAAAATCGCCCTTTCGAACAGTTTGATAAAGAATAGTGAAAAATGTGGGCGGAGCAACTAAAAAAATTTGAAATGTGGGCGTTAATCAGGGGTGATTTCGTATAGTCCTCGGAGGTGTTGCATGTTGAGCCGACGTCCGGGTAACCCCGTCTAAGCATCCGGTGCTCCACGTGCAGGACTTGACACTTTGTTTATTTCTTGACGTCGACACGCCGGCGATCGCGGTGCACTGGATGGCGGTGATAGTCTGGTGCATCGGGTGTGAAATCGGTGTGTTGCACTCGAGTGCGTTCGTATGCTCGGGTTTATAGATCCGATCAGATAATTCCCGATTGCGGACCATCGTGCATATGCATATGCCGGGGCGGGAACCTTGACAATTCATCGTTGGTGCTGGAAAACCATTCTTTCGTTAATGGATTTACCGCCAGAGTTGATCAACAAGATCAGCACATATCTTGCGACTAGCGATGTGCTTCATCTTGGGTACACCTGTAGGGCCAACTATGACCTTCTTCTACCCCAGATTTATTCATCAGTTACCATCGATTCCTCGCGTCTACCATATGGTGCCGAAGATGTGGATCCAAGGAGATCCACCAACATCAAATCTCTTTATTCTTTTACACTATTCATGAAAAATTTATACCTGAACCAAAGATATTGCTCATATGTTCGGGTTCTTCAGTTCATGGACGAAATTCCCGATCTTCCAGAGCTTGAAGTTTTTCACTTCCTTGAAAAAATTTTTCCAAACCTTTGCAACTTGGAGCAACTCAAGTGGTGTACGATTCAAATGTACTTACCATGTGATCTTCTTTCAAAAGTTCCAAATTTGGTGAATATGAAATCGATAGTTGGAAATTTCAAAAGCTTTGAGAATATTAGTATTTTCTCCGGGGAGTACACCTCTTATCACCTAGAAGAGCTTCTGGTCTCGGGCTTTGGCCAGCATACAAATCTAGCAAAACTTGCATTGCCTAGGTTTGCCAATCTCAAGTCGCTCACATTGTCTAGGAACAGTCTGACAAGTATCTTGAAAAACAGTGGACATGCAAGTTCTGTGTCTAATTTTATTGAGATCCCTGATCCATATACTGACGACGCAAATTATATCTCACAATTTTCGCCTTCTTCCTTGCTGCAATCGATTACAGAACTCGTTTTGAAAGATGTGTGTGTATGTGCTGACGATGCGCATCGCTTGTCAAGAAGTATTGATCTTTGTCGAATCAAGACATTTAAGCTTATCAATTGCACCGAGAAAGTTCAAGCAGAAGACGACTTTCTTGACGTTTTGCAGCCAAAAATGGTTAACCTTACCACTCTTAGTCTTGGACTCAGTAATGAAGCTAACGTTAATGATTCAAGTATTCGGTTTATTAGATATTTGCCCAGTAAGCTTCGAAAGCTTGAATTGCAAGTACGTTGGTCTTCTCCACATCGGGAACCAGAATTATGTGAAACAGTGGATGCTATTACTGCTCATAGTGAAACATTGACATATCTTGATTTTGAATTTGAGTCAATTCAGCAAAACAAAGACGGCTACTACAGGTACACCAGCCGGCTTCAAAAATTATCGCAGCTCCGGAATTTGAAGTTTCTTCGTGTTCCCGTTAATCAGTATGAAATTCCTGAGCTTATACGAGTGGTCAATAACTTGCAGCGTTTGCAGTTCTTGCAATTGGCATTAAAAGACTTCAAAACTCCGATCATAAATAATAATACCCTCATCAGCCAAGAGTACTTTGATTACCCCAACTCCGTCACCCTAAACTACCACAATACCATTGTGGACCAGCTTGCCAACTTTTGCCGTGATTTCAAGTCCTTCTTATCCATGTTGCGGTACCTAGTATTTGAAGCGTCCGAGACATATTTCTTCAATTGTTACCGTCAAGTGGTACAAGAGAGAGGAATCGAACTGGTATTCGGAGAGATGGTCAAAAGAGAAACTGCGTGAAAAGTAGATAGAGAAAAATGAACGTGAGAAGTAAAAGTTAATCACAAAAGCCGAGCTTTCCGTTCGTTACAGCACAGATAAAAGGCTCCTGCCTCGGGTATTTGCAGCCGAGTTGCCCCATAGTATGGCCCTGCACATAATATATGCTCGGTGCGTCGAAGTTGCTGCGAGTGAAATTTAGGGATTGTTCTTTGGCTATCCCAATTCAAGAATGGATTACGGGGTCACGGCAGAGGAACAAAGACTTAGAGAGAACAAGGAGCGTACCAAATACTGGAAAAAATGGGGTCCGTATCTTGGTGAGCGTCAGTGGGCAACCGTGAGAGAGGATTATTCCCACGACGGGGATGCTTGGAGTGATTTCCCATTTGAACATTCACGGTCTAGAACATATCGGTGGGGAGAAGATGGATTGGCAGGAGTGTCCGATACACATCAAATGGTGTGTATGCTGATGGCATTGTGGAATGAAAAAGATGAGATCTTGAAGGAAAAGGCATTTGGTGTAACCAATTCGCAAGGAAACCACGGTGAAGATGTCAAGGATTTGTACTACTACCTTGATAACACTCCCTCCCACTCTTACATGAAGTATTTGTACAAGTACCCGCAGCGGGCGTTTCCATACAAAGATCTTGTGGAAACCAATGGCAAGCGTACAAGGCACGAGCTTGAATACGAACTTTCCGATACGGGGATTTTTGATGAAAATCGGTATTTCGATGTGGTTTTTGAAATGGCAAAGGATGACGATGAGGAACTCGTATTCAGGATCACTGCCTATAATCGTGGTCCCGATGCAGCACCTTTGCATATTATGCCCCATGTGGTATTGCGGAACACTTGGTCTTGGGGCGACGATGAATCCAAGAAAGAAAAGCCCAACGTGAAGGCACTTGATGACTACACAATTGAAGTAGACCACGCCAAGTTTGGCAAACGGTACCTTGTATTTGCACCGGCCCCAGGGTTTGATGATAATGCTCCAGATATTGATCCTCAACTTCTTTTCACTGAAAACGAGACCAACACTGAACGTCTTTATAATCAACCTAACAAGGTTAAGTATGTCAAGGATGGATTCCATGATGCGATCATTGACGGAAAGTCAGAGGCCGTCAATCCGGAACGTACTGGTACGAAGGCTTGTGCTTGGTTCAATTTTGATAGTGTTCCCGCCGGCGACTATGTCACCATTCGGTACAAGTTTACTCGTCAACCGGGTGACATTGATGAGTTGCAACTCGATGAGGTGTTTTCACGGTGCCAAGATGAGGCAGATGCTTTCTATTGGAAGATATCACCGCTTCCATTGAGTGACGAACTTCGTCAAGTGCAAAGACAAGCGTTTGCAGGTCTTTTGTGGACAAAGCAATTCTACTACTTTGTTCACAGTTACTGGTCCCGTGGTGACCCTAACACGCCAAAGCCCCCGGTGAATCGTGCCAATGGTCGAAATCGGGATTGGAAGCATTTGCATATTGATGATGTGCTTTCGCTTCCAGATAAATGGGAATATCCATTCTTTGCAGCCTGGGATACTGCCTTCCACTGTGTTCCCATTGCTATGATAGACCCTGAATTTGCCAAGAGACAACTCGATTTGCTTACTCGTGAATGGTACATGCACCCCAATGGCCAAATTCCTGCTTATGAATGGAACTTTAGTGATGTCAACCCTCCGGTTCACGCTTGGTCTGCGTACAGAATCTTCAAGATCGAAAGGAAAATGTATGGCACTGAAGATCTTGACTTTTTGGAAACTGTGTTTCAAAAATTGCTTCTCAATTTCACTTGGTGGGTTAACCGGAAAGATGCCGATGGTAACAATGTATTTGCAGGAGGATTTTTGGGGCTCGACAACATTGGTGTGTTCAATCGTTCGGAACCACTTCCCACTGGTGGTAGTTTGGAACAAGCTGATTCCACCGGTTGGATGGCTTTCTTTTGTTTGCAAATGTTAAACATTGCCCTTGAATTGGCAAAGACCCGCCCCATATATGAAAACATTGCCTCAAAGTTTTTCGAGCACTTTATATTGATTGCAGATGCAATGACTTATAGAGGTGGTGCCGAACAGGAGCTGTCGTTGTGGGATGAAAATGATCAGTTTTACTATGATGCTATCAGCTATGGTAACCATTCCCATCTTCTTCCTGTGCGCTCGTTGGTTGGACTTATTCCTTTGTATGCGTCTTTGACGCTTGAACCCGAATTGGTGGCCCGGTTCCCCTCGTTCAAGAAACGTCTTGATTGGTTCATTGAGCACAGAAAAACCGTCGCCGAACGTAACATTGCCTCCATGGAAACCAGAGGTGTGGGTGAGAGACTTCTTCTTGCGTTGGTGGACAAAGATCGCTTGGTTGCAATCTTAGAGAAAATGTTGGACGAGGATGAGTTTTTATCACCACATGGTATCCGTTCCCTTTCCAAGTACCATGAAAAGCACCCATTTGAAATGGACGTTCATGGCGAAAAGTATGTTGTCAGCTACCTTCCAGGTGAATCCGATTCGGGAATGTTTGGTGGAAACTCCAACTGGAGAGGTCCCATTTGGTTCCCCGTCAACTTTTTGTTGGTGGAGGCGTTGCAGAGATTCTACTTGTACTACGGACCGGAACTCAAAGTGGAGTGTCCAAAGGGTTCTGGTGACTACTTGAACTTGGCTCAATGTGCACAAGAGATCCAGCACCGGCTCATCCATCTCTTCATTCCGGATGAGAATGGAAACAGAGCATGTAATGGTGAAGATGAGCTTGCCAAAGATCCCTTGTTCAAAGACTACGTGCCGTTCTACGAGTATTTCGATGGTGACACCGGCCGCGGTTTGGGAGCTTCTCACCAGTGCGGTTGGACGGCATTGGTGGCCAAATGGATCCACGACAACGGGGTTTCGTGCAGAGCACCCAAGACGCCTCGTACTCCTCGTCGTTCTTCGGTGGTGTTGCACAACAGCGAGTCGACGAAGGATGTCTTAGACGACGATGTAACGCAATATCTTCCAAAGTCGGGACCATTCCCCGGAAGACTTATGCGTAGAAGAAGCGGAAAGTCACTCTTGAACATGACCATCCACGCGCTTGACTTGGATGACGAAGACCAGACAAGCATTGACTCCAGGCCACAGGTGGGCGATGATTTAGATGACATGGATAGTTTGACACCTTCCAAGTCCAAGAGCTCTGTCGAAGGAAATCCGGCAGTAGACGATAATCTTCTCGGGCAAATTCGGGCGGCGTTCCACAGGTATAAGCTGCGTGATGAGGACGACCCCGATGAGTTTTCTGGCGAGGAGTTTGAGACTCGCCATAAGTAGACGATTTAGACTATGTTAGCGAGTATTCGATTTCACATCCACACACCGCGCAGCCTGGGGACGAATTTTATCCCTATTCGCATAAACGGCAAGCACACCCATGTCGGAACTTTTCACCACGTATGAATCAGATTTCCAGCTAGCGCTACAGGACGCCAAAGCGCGGATTGCGGAGGTCCCTGGACTTGACGCAAACCAGCGCAAAGTAACATTACAAGCGATAGAGTCTGCCACCGATGAGTGTTTGGAGTTGGTGGACCAAATGAGTCTCGAAGTTCAAAATCTACCAGCCAGTCAAAGGTCAACTTACAATACCAAAATCCGCCAGTACCGGAACCAAACCGAGGAATCGAAGCAGCGATTGAGCCAGCTTCTAGATGACCAAGATAAACAAGAACTTTTCGGCAACCGCTACAGCGATCACGATGACGGGATACATGACCTGCAACGTAAACAACTTCTCAACAACCAATCGTCGTTGGACCGGTCCACGCAGCGGTTACAAGACTCGCAGCGAGTTGCTCTCGAAACCGAATCGATTGGGGGAAATATTTTGAACGATTTACGAGCTCAGCGAGAACAGATTATGGGTGCTCGGGACACCCTCACCGCCGCCGATGGCTATATCGACAAGTCGGTGAAAACGCTCAAGTCCATTTCACGACGCATAACCGCCAACAAGTTCATCAGCTACGCTATCATAGCCGTGCTCATCTTGCTCATTTTCCTCGTTTTAGCTAGTAAGTTTTGGTAGTGGTAATCAGTAATGTTATCTACGAATCCTGCGTATAGGCATTCGCGACTAATGAGATGAAGAAAAATTGAGGCGAAATCATTGTTCATGAATACCTTTAGGTCCATGTGGGGGCGCACAGGCGTCAGGGCACTGGCCACCATGCGTGTACAATCTGCTGGCGTTGCATTGCATAAGAATCTCATCGCAACAGCCATGAAACCTAAGGGAAAATTGCGAACTAATGGTCATCTCCAAGGTACCTTCCGAGGACTCCATACTTCCGCACCTCTTTTCCATGGCCATATACATAAGCCCAAGCCCGGCGAGGAGCTCCATATCACATTCATTACAAAGGATGGGCTGCAGCATACGTTTGAGGTTGCGGAGGGAGATAATCTTTTGGACATTGCACAAGCGTATAATTTGGATATGGAAGGTGCATGCGGTGGGTCCTGTGCCTGCTCGACATGCCATGTAATCGTGGATCCCGAGTTCTACGACGAGATTCCAGAACCCGATGACGATGAAAATGATATGCTTGATTTGGCATTTGGACTTACTGAGACGTCCCGATTGGGGTGCCAAATTAAAATGACAAAAGAATTAGACGGACTCCGAGTAGCATTGCCGGCCATGACCAGGAACTTGCAGGTCCGGGACTTCAATTAAACATGTATATATGAATCGACCTATGGTTTTTCAGCTGATTGTAAGCCTTGGACCAGTGTTCGATGCCGCGAATCTGACGATTATGTAAGTGGGATGAGACTGCCATTCGCATCTGTTTACACCTGGGGTTGCATCAGCATTTCACTTTTACATCCCTATTAAAGCCTTTTTCGAGGACTCCTATCATTATTTCGGTTGCATTCTGGCCACATTGTGCCCTAGGTAAATTTTGCATACAATGCCGTCTCCACAGAAGAGGCCGCTTGCCGAGGCCAATGTTTCATCTTTGAAACGAAAGTCACTCACATTCGACATGGCACGAATTGAAACCCGGACTCGTATCCCAACGCCAAAGCCGGTCCCGGCAGCAGTTTCTCCGCTGTTAGATCTCCTTCATATCAACAGGCTTTTGGACATGAATCAGAATTTTGTTCGCAAATCAAAATCACAACAAGTGGATTGCAGGCGACCCGATCGCTCGTCTAACGCTGAAGAACTGTTTAATCGTCATTTGGAGCGCCAGAAGAACCTAGAGGTAGAATTGGACTCTCAATTGAAGGACCTTCGATCCAAACATGAAGCCCTACAAACAGACGTGGTTGAGCTTCGCCGAACCCACAAGAAGATTTTACACAGGGTTTCTGACCTAGACACAAAAATAGCCGCTGAAAAGGGACGCTTCGAGTACTCTGAGGACCGCATCATGAAAAATGTTCTGCATCGAGAGCAAATGATGAACTTGCAAGTGAAAGACTTGATTAATAAACTCACGTCTGAGTATAACGAAGCCAAGTTCCAACTCCAGGACCAGTTGGCAGCAGCGAAGAACTACAACGACGAAGAGCTTTTGACAGAAGCGCAGAGGTTGCGGGAAGAAACCAAGGAACTAGAAGAGAAGTATGCCAAGGTCGTTGCAGAAAACCAACGTAAACTCAAAGAGGAGGCTTTGAGCCTTGAAACCGAGTTGAGCAAGGTGCTTGCTTCAAAGACTAGCGAGGCATCTGCACTCGAAGACCAATACCAATCAAAGTTAGCCGAGTTTCAGTCGGTGGAGCATGAAGTGAAAGAAATGGAAGCATCTATACAAAAATTGCGCGATGAAAATAGTCAGTTGGAAAATGAAATCACGAGGATAAAGGAAAATGCACGAACTTTTGAAGCCGATAAGGTTCAGCTCCTGAAGGAGCTACTTGAGGCAGAAAACAACCTTGCCCAAGCCAAAGCAGAAGCGTCGAGATGGAAAGCTGCAGTGGCAGAGGAAGGTAAATCATTCGGGAAGGCTCGAGAACAGCTAAATGTTCACAACACCCACAGGCGTATGCTTGAAGATGCTATTATGGATTATGAACGAGGTCCTCGAATTTACGTTAGAAATTCGCCAAAGAGCTCTACTCAATTTGCAAAAGAGTTTTCCAAAGACACTTGCAATCAAGAGATGATCGATGAGTTTCTATGTTTTGTTGGCACTTCCGTCAAGCGTATGTTGAACTGCGGGATCATAATATCTGGACATAAACAGCCAGGCTTCGTATCCCAAATTTTGTCATCTTCCTTTGACTTGATTCTTGAAAGAACTGCATCCGCTGCATTTAAAGGTTGGTCATTTGAGTATGTCTTGAGATGTGTTGATGTTGGGCAATCTCCACCTGTGGACCTCTTAGATTCTAGACGGCCAGTATCTGCAGAAGTCAGGGCTAGCCTAGAAGACATACGTGCTCAGAAGATGGTCATTGAGAGTTCTAAGGATTTGAAGGGCATACCCATTCCAGAACACAGTGCAGGTTATTTATCAATCTTGAGCATTCACGGCACCTTCAACGGAATCGTGCGTCAGTGTGATATGCTTGTTCTTGATATTAGTGGTGCCGATATAAGTCGTCAGCACAGCTTAATTTTGGGGCAGGACCCCTCTTTGAAATCTTTGATCGATTACTGTCACAGTAATCGCTCGCTACACTTATCACAGCCAGACGAACAGATAATCACTGCATTGGAAGCGATCAAACAACGATATCAAAAATAAAAGCTTATAATTATACATACTGGTATACTATACATAGACTAAGTTGTCGTTATAAGATCATGAAGCACCCATTTGAGCTCATCAGTTGTGCCAAGATGTGCTGTTCGTTTATCAGGTTCTTCCTTAACCTTTTCCTCATCTTTCTGCTCTCGAGGAGGTAACTCATACTTGGTATCAATCATATCATCATTTTCAAGCATTGTACTTGGTAATCTCAATTTTGAGCCACAAGGCTCGATTAAATGTGGATACATCTCAAGTGTGTTATACAAGTCTTCGATATTAAGAGTTACTTGTGGCATGGCAGTTTCAGGAATGGACTCTTTCGGCCCATCTGGATCAATTCCAATTGCAGACACGATGTCATTCGCGGAGTACTTATGCTTTCTGTATCTTGCAACATCTATGGCACTCTCGACAATATTACGAAGATGGGTTTCAAGACCTAAAATTATCATTTCGAGAGCAGGTATATTGGCCCCGCCAGTCAACCCATATTCTCTCATTGTCATGAGCACATGGCGACTCAAGTCCTCATAGTCGGGAATTTCGTACGTTTGGGTCGCAAGAGGGGTGTTTATTCCATTCACCACGTCTTGTTGCCATTGAACCAAGTTATTAACTTGAAGTTTCTGTTGTTCCTTGTCTTGTATCATGGGTATTTTGGGAAGTAATGCATGTCTAGTAAGCGTAATTGATGCGCTTAACTTTCCCTTCTTTCCACTATCACGGGTGATATTTTTTATTCTGCGTCTTTCCCGCAACGGAAGTCCCATAATATTCTGTTTGAATTTTTCATACTGGCTCGACCTCACAGTCTTTCCCTTATTCGCCTTTTTGTTCCAAAATAACGCAAGTTCATTCTGGTAGTCCAAGGGCCCATTTTTTAATGAGCTCACAAAGTTGAGGAGGAGAAGTTTATTGTGATACTTCACGAGTCCACCCTTGAGAATTGGAGTTATTTGCGAAACAAGTTCCGCTCTAGAAAGTTTTCCCACTAGAAAGAGACTGAGTGACTCATGGTATTTATCCCAATCACCACCCAACTTGGCTTGAAACTCTTTCACTAGATCCTGTAGTTCCAGTCTTTTGGGAAATGGTTTCGACATCGTGATGAAATTGGAGCAAATTCAAAAACTCTAAGAGCTCTAATGGGTCACAAGTTGTTATCAAACAGCAATATGGAAGATGATTGAATAACTGCAAAATGAACTTAAATACCAGATGTTCAGCTCAAATGCAATTAATTCTAGTCGAAAAAGTCACGAATGATCAATTGGCACTGCTAGTTTGGTCAGTCAGATAATTCTGTCACTCGAAGCAAAATTTGGTACGTTTACTTATTTTGGACCCAAACTGGCAATGTCAAGACACAATTTGACAGGTTGAAAAATGTACCAAAAAGTGCCGATCAATCAAACTTTATACCACTTATTGCCTTTCTGACGTGTGAAGTCTTGCTGATGTTTGTCTGTGTACACTAAAAGGTCTTTCCCGTGACGTGGAAAATTCCCCCAATGTACCTTTTCTGTTCTGTCAAGTGTAGTTCTTGAGAGTTTCGCGCGAAAAAATAGTGGGTGCAAGAAAGGTAGTTATAATTGTGAGCAGCAGTAAGTAGTGTTTTGTTTCAGAGTAGTTTGCTATATGAAGTGAGCAGGGTTAAGTAGTGGCCAGTATCCAGTATAGCTTCTTATATCTATTATCTATATTATTACTTATTATGATATCCTGACGTCTATGGCTTGACTTCATTCAAATCGTTTTTATCGATAGTTGGTCTTAAAGGATCTTCCTGCTCGATCTCTCCCATCTTCTCTTCCTTAAGTTGCTTTGACTCTCTCAAATGCTGATAGATAAACACAAACGAGCATAATACCCCAAGGCCAGATACACCAATACCCAAATATAATGCTGCACGATAACTCAGAAGAGTATTACCGGTACGCCTAAAGACCTCAATTTCGGCGGTGCTACTGATTCCCAATATGAGGGATACAGAAAAATTTGTCACCGTCGTAACTAACAGTCCTGCCATTCCTTGCTGTTCAATGGGCAAATTATCGGACAAAATTAACGACGCAGCAGGAAAACTAAGGTCCATTCCCCACACAAGGATGAAAAGTTGGCCAAAGGATATGCGAAAGAAGCTTTGATCAACCGGGGTGATTGAAAGCATGATGCATCCACACATGAATGCTATTGAAGCAAAAGATATGATGTAAGATGGGCTTGTTCGGGACATGATAAAGCCACACAGTAAGGCTGCAATGATACCCATGATGCAAAACGTGAGGTATGTCAAGCCTGCGTGAATTGGCGTGTAGTGACGAAGGTCTAAGAGTAAACTCCAATAGTAGTATTGCCAGATTCCAAAAGATCCCCATCCCAATCCCAAGCATAAGAGGCAAAGCCCTATCTTTCGGTTGAAAACTCCTGCGGGAAGTAAAGGCATTTCAATCACCTTGACCTCTAGATAAAAAAATATTCCAGTGAGGGCAAGAGAAACCACCAAAAGTATGATGATATACGCCGTACCCCACCCGACGACCGGTCCTTGAGTCCACACAAAGTTGAGAAGAATTAATCCTGCCACTCCTGTTAATGACCCATAGGTATCTACTCTCTTAAGCTTATCTCTTGTAGAACCATCTTTATTGGTAAGTTCCAATGGGATCACCCAATACGAAACCACAGCACAAATAGCCGCTGCGATTCCCATTATCCAAAACACCCACGGCCACCATGCTAATTGTGCAATAACGGCAGCCATAAAAGCTCCAAAAAATGCTCCTGACGGACCCAGAGCTCCAACACAACCAAAAGCAATATTTTTGCGTTCACCATTGGGATAAAGGGTTCCAAGTATACCCATCCCACAAGGCAAAATCAACGCAAATCCAATTCCCTGGAGTGCACGACATATGATGAAAAAAATGACAGACTTTGAATAGTAGGAAAAGCCAGTGACGATGGAGAGAAGCGACACCCATACCCATCCCACCACGAATACTAGTTTCAATCCAAAAACATCTCCTATCTTCCCACTAATCAAGATGAAGGTTCCTACCGTCAATGCAAATGATCCCATAAACCAGACAGCCTGTGAATGGTCAAAATTAGGATCATTGAACGAGTGCAAAATGATGTTTTTTGTACTTAACGCCATCAACACCCCACCCTGAGCTAGAAACTGCGCCAAGCATATCATGAACACTGAAACAACCTCATGTAAACATGATCTGAACACAGCTGGTCTAGCCATCTAATTATGTTTGAAAAAACACAAATTCCAGTTGCATTAACATCATCTTCGGGCCGAAAATTGAAGATCGATACACCACGTCGGTATCAGCTTAGGTAATCGGATTGTGCAACAAGCAAAAAAAAGACGTATATTCATTTTATAGTTGACTCTTGTAGTGAACCTCAATCAAACGGTAAGGGGTAAGCATATGCCAACTTCTGACGGCTTCTTCGTAGAAATTGGTGCACTAGAAGCAGCTTGTGAATTTCTTTCCTGCATGAACCATGTAGCTGTATCGCCGTGCGCGTGGAACTGCAGACCAATCAGGCAAGTGCCTGTACTGCACATTGACGCAGGCTCGGGGTTTATTGCAGACGTCCGAATTTGGCTGCAAATCTATATTAAAAATTAGCAAAACACGTTATAGAGTCTGTATATCCAGGGACGGCTTCTCGCTTGTTCCCTCATTTCCGCAATCTCTTGTTTTACTGTCTCAAGGTCGATCTCACGTCTGCCAGTATCGACATCGATTTCTTTGGCGTCGTAATAAAATTTGGTCAACGGTACCCCTTTGCAAAAATATGCATAGATCTTGTGACCCACATAACAAACAAACACAACTGGTCCGCCGAGGTATATCTGGAAGAATCCCTTCACATCTGCCTTACCACCGTTCCCAGGCGGGAAAAGAGCAGCCCAGAATTGTAACCCCAATATGATCGCAAGAGTAATAAGTCCATACCACGAGCCCCAAATATTGCTGGTATAAACCAACTCTTCTTCTGCCACACGAGCCCTTGCACGTAATGCTGCCCGGAATCGGAGATGACAAAGGCAGATAGACCACCATGTGAAAATAGAGCACAAGCCCAGTAAGGAAAGCATCCAACTGAAGGCATCTGCTGTTCCATTCTTACCAGGAAGGAGGACCAAGAAACACAACAAGCCAATAACAAACTGAACCGCAAGAGCAACAAGTGGTCTGCCTTGGCGATCGATGTAATTTAAGATTTTTGGACCCTGTCTCAATGCACCCAATGCGGCAAGGGTCCGGGAAGACCCATATACACTCGAATTACCAACAGACAAAACTGTGATAATGATAACTGCGTTCATGATAGACGGAAGCGCCGGGATCCTTGCTGATTGAATGGCGATAACAAACGGTGATACATTGATGTCCACCCCTGCAACCGCTGCTTTAGTGTCGTTTCCCAAAAGCTGTGTCAGCTTGTAGGGCACCAAAAGTCCGATCATGATGATCGAGGCAATGTAGAAAATGAGTACTCGCCAGAACACTTGTTTCATGGCTTTGGGAATTGACGCCTTTGGGTTCGCCGTTTCACACGATGCCAAGCCAAACAATTCGACACCAGCAAATGAAAATGCTGCGGTGAAAATTGTCGAGCACATGTTCTTGAAAGGTTCATTGGTATTGAACATTCCTCCATCAGGACCATGCCAATTGGACCCACCTATATAGTGGTGATCAGGGGGTGCACCACCGGAAATGATAATGATGGAAAGGATAATGAAGCCCACAACTGCCACGATTTTGATGATGCTGAACACTGATTCTGCCTCACCGTAGCCCTTGACGCCAAAAAGATTAATTATACAAATTAACACCCAGAAGATAGCAACGAAGACTGCCGGCAGGACGTTGCTATTCCAGTATTGAATTGTCATGGACGCTGCTACGAGCTCCAAGGGAAGGGTGACTAACCACTGGAGGGCATAGTTCCAAGCCATGGCAAACCCCCACAGCGAATCGACAAAGAGTGAGTTAAATGTAACAAACGCTCCTGAAATAGGGAAAGCTACCGCCAACTCGGCCAATGATGACATTGTGACAAAGATCACCAGCGCTATGAAGAGCCATACAATAAGTAGACCAAAAGGTCCAGCGGCCAGGAGCGAGGACCCCAGTCCAACGAACAAACCAGTTCCTATACTTCCACCTAGGGCGATCATTTGCAAGTGCCTTGACTTGAGTTGTTTGGAAAGAGGCAGCAGCGACGTGACAATTGCATTTCTTTCGAGCTCGCTCAACTTTGAGTAGTCAAAATCAGGATGGTTGGGGTGCATTTCCGGCTGGAATTCCAGCGGATTGGAGTTGATATAGTCGACCGCAGCATGGGACGTGAAATACTGAACCGGTAGCTGGGAATAGTCGTATGGCTTGAACGAGTCGACAAACCGTCTAACTACTGACGGTTTTTCCCCCGACGAATATGGCAGCAAGTTGTATGATTCTTCTGAGTACCCGTCGAAACTCGTTGCCGTGGTCTGTCTGGGCGACATTTGCACCAGATTCATGGTTTTTTCGTTCATGGAGACTAGATTGACTTTTGTTCCAGACGATTAGATTAAAGGAATTAGTTGAGAATTGTACAAAAGTCCTGCTCTTGGGTATCGGTGTCTCTGTGTAGTCGCTTGGACAACTTTTCTGTTGTGGGCAACTTTCAACTTAATATTAGATTTGCTGTCGCCTCGCCAAATTTGGCACAAATTATTTCTGCAATATATGATATTTCTGCAATGGGACCAAAATTCCTTACAGCTATTGTTATCTTTCAGCTGATTTCCAAGTTGGATTTAGCCGTAGCGAATGCCTGGAAACGCCCCAAAAGACGGTAATGAATTCGCAACAAGATTTAATGCCCGATCCTGCTACGAGCACCAGTGAGTCCTCCTATATAATAGTTGCAAGGTCAATGCCAGTTGAACGCAGTCGTGTTTGAAGGCTGCTCCTTATTATTCGACAAAAGGTTTTTTTTTCACCCAATGGAGTGCCACCTTACTCACTGATAAGAAAATTTTCTGCAGGTAGACAATAGCGCATGTGCAACCGAGCCGCACTATAGCCGGGGCAATGTCATTTTGCCAATAAGGGAACTGCATTTCATTTACCGCAGCTAGATCTCCAGTCGGCTAAAGGTGCTCATGCTAGACCGCAAATCTTGTGGGAGGCTCGTGAGCATGATTGGGAGATACAGTATTTTCCACAAAAAATCCGCATCCAGAAGCTTTTAAATTCGCGGGCCGAAGTTCCAAATTCGCAGAGTCGCCGTTGTAAATTCGTCGTGCTCATCTCATAAAGTCGCTCGCAAGGATTTTAAATTCGTCATCAATACGATCATTAAAGTCACCTCAACTTGAATTAAATTCGCTACCAACCAGTGAACAATTACGCTCAACATAGAATTCAAATTCGCTCTCTGAATTCTGAAATTCGTTCACGACAAGAGCCAAATTCGTTGTTTGTTTGCAGTACATACGAAATGATTATGAAGTTCTACGAATCTTGCTAAAAAGTACAGTATGCTGACTTCTGGTTGAGTCTGCCGGTGTAAAAATACAATCAAAAACAGTTTCGCAGGTTCACACAACTGAAAAAAAGAGGTTCGTACTGCGCACTTTATTATACTGTACTGTATAGTCTTTCGCACCATTACGAGTTATAGCCCGCCGATGCAGGATATCAGTTTGTCAGGTAGTTTATTCACGCTACCTGGCTCGTTCACGAACTGAAAACTACATAGTTGCTACCGTGATAATTATGTCTCAATTTAAGTTTCGAATGATTGAAGGTAGTTTTTCATGAGTTTGCATCTTGCAACACCTAATCTGTTTAGTTTTAAATGCAGTATACTAACCTGGTGTACTGGTGTGTGCCAAATCATTATTCTCATTAATCTATTAACGTCCATTAATCTATTAACGTCACCGCCAGTTTAACCTCTCTCACGAAAACAATTAAGCATGTATTGGGACTCACAGGATTTAGTCGATACTTACTACCGATAATAAAACCTGGATTTTGGTACAATATTACAATACCTTGACTCTCACAAAGAAATACTCAAAAACAGATAACGCTTCCAATCATTTTCCTCACTTTATAATCTGCCATGGACTTTGCAACAGTCTTCAGCGTCTTGAATATCCTATGCGAAAGAGTCCATCTTGAATCTGCAACTCAATTTGGTGAATGGTTGGACATAGTTGAAAAAATCTTACGTTGGAATCCCACTTTATGGCTGTACTACAACGATAAATTGGACGAGGATCCAAGGTATGCACACAGTTCAGACAAAGAAGCCTTGAAAAGGTCAATGGACATGGTCATTACTTCAGTTGTTCACAGAACGGTTGACTTAGATACTCTTTCCAATCCTCTACTTCTCGTTGCCCCGCAAGGAAGAGAACAACTATACGCCGTTCGGGATTACTTTCAAAATTGCGGAGTGGTATCCCAAATGAGAGCTTATAAGGATCTCCACGAGTTTATTAACAATCCGAACAACAGCCCCATCAAGAAGTACTACAAAATTAGTACTTTCCCATATATGAATCTTGACGACAAAGGAATCTTGACGACAAAGGCAGAATCGTACTTTTGTTACAGGCTCTTGAGACATATCCCTCATTCGAGGACCGAGTTGGTCACTTAGACCGAACGACGGAACTCAAATACGCTGATTTAAGCGAGGAGGTTGATGACTTATCATGGTCTTCACCAGCAATTTCGACAGAGACTGGAAACTTACAACCCAAACGCATCAAAAGGAGAAGAGAACGCCCATATTGTCATTTCTGTCGCAGAATCGGCCATGACGATGAACGCTGTTATAAGAAAAACAAACGATTACGCACCGACCACCAGGCAAAAAGTGCTGTGAAAGACCTCAGCCAGCTGGAGTATACTCTTGAATCTGGTCACAGCAATCAATATCATGAAAGTCAAGCTATTGATACTAACGAGGGGGAAGCCGAAGCAACGCTCTTTAAGGAGAGCGCGATTTCTATTTAACGGACCAATTTCGTTTCTGGATACCAGGCTCTTGAACTAACGGGAGTTCAGGTGAGAGACACTAATTCTGTAGCTGACTTGGGAAGAGTTGAAATGGAAGAGAACTTAATTTCAATGTGGTGAACTTCTGCCTACGAAACGCATCTACTGTTAACACAAATGAAACGAAAAACGATAAGGAAAAGCATATGAGCTTTGACTACCCGAAACATTCACTTGAGATATTGTCACTTCAAATTCGTCATTGTGTTAGGATAGACAACCAACCCACATTCTCAACAGCCTAAGGTAAACCTATGTACTCCTGACATTCACTTTGCTACATGAACATCACTAATACGAACAATTGAAATGGATTGTGTGCTTTTTCTACTTGCTAACGCTAACTCCCCTTCCGGTTTCCTTTTTTGACGTTCTCTCTATGGAGCATCCTCGTCGTCGCTCAATAACTTATCTCTAATTCTCTCAGAAATTGACAACTTATGCTCAAGATCCTTGCTGGTATGACCCGCCAATGCTGCGAGATTTGTGCCTGAATGGTGCCTTGAAGTAAGATTCGAGCTACTGTTGAGATGCGATTCGTCTCTAATAATTTCATTGGAACGTAGATCAATCTGTCCAAAATCAAAGTAGCCGTAACCTCCAAGAACATCGAAATCAGGTCCATCCAAAGAATCTGACCGAGAACTACGTCCTTCGGAGTCTGAAGAAGCCAATTGCGGAACATCTTCTGAGGAGAAATACCCCAGCATTTTTGCAGTTGACAGACCTGGAGTTTGGGAGAGCTTCAATTTGGACTGGCTTCCGTTTCAGTGGAGAGTTTACAACTTCCAGAAGCTCTTTTTGCACTCTCAACTTTTGAAGCTCAAAAGTTCACTTTTACGAGGCTCTGAGTCTGCGACTTGTAGCAAAAAGTTGGAATCTTGTCTTATAGAGCGCTTAATTTCGTTAACCACCAGCTTAAAAGTATCCAAAAGGCGGTTTGTCTGACGGTGTTTTGAGCTAGCAGTAATGCAAACCTTGTCGCGATGTATGATGTATCCTATTCCGAAGCCCTGATTGTGAGCTGGAGGAATGCCAAAGAACCGCAAAGCAGCTTTTCCACAGTTTGAAACCGAAAGTTCTGGAGAGAAGATTTTTTCAATGCTGGGATTCGTAAGAGATGGAATATGGAGATGTGGAATCATTGCAAGTTCAGGAATGGGCTCGAGGCCTGCTACGTCTTTGTTGACTTCATTGAGATAGTCAACTGCTCTCGGTCTTTGACATGAACCATAGCCCACAAGTGCCTTTCGAATCCTTTGCCTATCATGGCATTGCGGTACCGTTCGTTATGGCTTGACACCGCTCTACGGAAGGCACGAAGCTTTTCCAGAGGTGTAGAATTGGAAATGAAAAGCTTACCGAGCCGAGAGATTTCTTCGTCTTGAACCGGAATCAACTCTGTGCGAGCGTCTCTGAATCTCGTGGTGATGGGCTCCAAAGTGTTGGCTATTCTGCCGTAGAGGGTGTAGTTTGCAATCTGTAGGACCACCTGGAGAAACGAGTCAACGGAATACCCGCTTTTGGAGATGAAATGGATGTCCAACTTGAGGTCCATGGTGATGTAGTCGTGCTGGTTGATGAGGTCTGCCAACCGAGTTTCGGAAAGATGGATGCTATTTTGTAGTTCTGGAGTGCGGTTCAAGATCAAACGAACTTAAACAGGTTTTTCAGCGTCTTCTCTCGGCGAAACAAATTCCACATGCTCGTCAAACAAAGTATACTCAGAACCGTTAATATTCCTGGCCAACTTCAAAATCGAATCGGTATAGATATCACTGATGAACCGGAGAATAGCAGTGCTATCCATAGAGGTGGACTCCCATAAAACCCCAGCCACGAAATTTTTCGTGACAATTACCTGTAGTTTGTCGTACCACCGCGAAGTACATGAACCACACTGAATACTTGTTCCTGGCTGAAGCTCTGAGGTTCCGTAGGAAATGACCTTGGTTTTATCCTGGACGGACTCTGGAGAGTTGAGCACGTCCAAAACTACCACAAACAAGGCGTTGTCTATGGTTTCCAAAAACTTTGCATTGGATTTTTCAAGCTCCAACCGGCCCTGTTTCCACACATGATAAGTCTGGGTGGTTAGCGAGCCGATGGAATTGTTCACGGAGTCCAACGTGCTGAACTCACTAGACTCGTCAATGATATCCTGAAGAATGAGCGAAAGGTCGTGGTCGCCGAACCAAATCCGGTGCTTTGTCTTTGATTTTTCATACGCTTCTTCAGTATACTCGGTCAATACCTCCAACTTGTAGTATTGGTTGTTGCAAATCACAAGGATGTGACGAGAGTCGTTAATGTTTTTGTACTTTTTGAGGATAATATGGTGGGCATTATCATGGATATCCGGTGCTCTTGTAATTTCAAAGAGGTTGCGGTAGCAATTCATAGACAATGGATTACCGTTTTTCGGCGTAACATCCGGCTTTAGTGTTTCGTTTCTGAGCGAAACAACAACTTTAAGCGACGAATTGATCAAGTTTGCTGCTCGTTGTGCCTGAGTTGGAGGGTTCAATGTCTTTGAATATGGATCTTGTTTCAAAATCAAATATGGATTTCGAGGTAAAATGTCTCCTCGAAGCTCGCCGTAGATTCCTGGGGGTCGTCTCATCGTTGGTGGAGTTTAAATAGCATGTAAAATTGGGATTGACTGCTTCCAAGTGTTTCTGGATGAGATTGATGATTTTGTGTTGCTTGAACAGATGAGCTTCGGCTACAATTTCGTCATATTCTTCGGTTGAAACCAATGGCTTGAGCGCAGAAAGGAGCTGGGTGATGGTGCTCTCGGTCAGCGGCACAGAAAGCCGGGGAATGTTTGGTTCGTTCAGAAAAGTTGTCATGGAAGATTGGTGCGAAATCCGGGGTTTTATATGGGGGTTGGGTGGTGGGAAGGCTCGTGGCACGAAGTAGGCGAGTGAAGAAGAGCAATCAAATGGTTGGAAAATGTGAGTAGTAAATGAGTTAGAATGATGATAGAGAAGAATTAGATTATGATTGAAATTGAAATGAGTGATAATAATAGAATGGAATGATGGTGGATAAAGCTGGTAATGGAGATGGTAGATTAAAGATAGTATTGAAAATGGTATCTGCTAGTTGGTAGACAGTGATTTCTTATTTGCTGTCTCCGAGCTTGCGGGTCAATGGGGACTCGTAACTCTGTTCGGGCGTGAGGATCTGGGTCTGCGATGGCTAGATTGTCGTTTCTGAGTACTCAGAGTCCACATTGTCTTCTCCATCAACAGCTGAAGATGTGGTGGATGGTTCGGAATCCGGCGTCAGCATGGGAAGGTGATGGGATGTAGCGTCCAGAATTGCCTGTGTAGCATCGGTATAAAGTCCCAACGACCGAGCTTCATCCATAAACGGCTTGATACACAACCAGCCCGTTTCAGTACGAAAGTGTCTTGTAAGAGCATCGGAACGAGCAAACAGTCGACCGCAACCCCATTTGGTAACACCATCTTTAAGGTACCCTCCACATTTGAAATTCTTCTTTTCCTCATGCAACAATTGATGCCGACGCATATCGTGGCTCCGAGCAAACGTCTTACCGCATACCAGGCACGCATAAGGTTTTTCTCTCAGATGGGTACGCATGTGTGATTTAAGATTGTACAGTTTCTGGAATACTTTTCCACATTGTGCACATGGGTACATGACTTCCAGTAGAGTCGAAGGAGGAGTGGATCGGCGACGACGACGAGAAACTGTGTAGTTTGTGAATGAGACTAGTTGCGAGTAGTCAATTTGCCGTTTAGGTTCGGCAGCAGGAGGAGCATACGACTCTGTTAGGTAATTACCGTACCCCATGGTGTAAGGATTGTTGGGGTTGGCTAGAGAGTATGGCTTGGATTGCGAGGGCAGCATGTGTTGGTAGTAGTAGTAATCCATAGGCACATGTTGTGGGTATTGGAGAATTTGGTGGGACGGGTGAGATTGGTGATGACTCTGATGGGCATGAGATTGGTGACTTTGGTGCTGGTCGATTTGGGGAGCTTGTTGGCTTTGGTTTGATTGATTTGCTTGGTTTGGTTGGTTTGTTTGATTTTGGCTTGGTTGGCTTGGCTGGCCTAAGTTGATCGACGGAAGCTGGTTTTTGTCGCCATAATGAAACATAGGTTGGGTATATTCAGGATACAGAAGAAACAGTTGTTGGGACTGTTGTGATGAAAGATGATAGTAAGGCGAAGGAAAGGACATTGTGGGCGTGATGGTAGCAGCCACCATGGAGAAACTGGAAAAGGAAAGATGTCACGGATACGGACACTGTCAATAATTTACCGAGTCTGCGCAACGGGGCGTTATGAGGCACTTATATATAGTTTTCAGGGTGGTGCAGGACGCGTAAAAAATATTAAGCACGGAGCTCAAACCGCGCAGCAGTTGTTAGTACAACTTGATTTAAAAATACTTTGGGCTGTGGGGCCGACGTTCCGACTAAGAAATTTTGTGGATAATATGCATGAAGCCGTATCTTTGGTAGTGGGTGCATGTTATGCTGTGCGGCTCAATGCAATGCATGGGTGAGTATTTTTAATTGTTTATGCGTTTTACCCGGCATACTTTCAATTGTTGAGAACGATTTTTTCTTTGATTGGAGGCGGGATCACCTCGGGTTGCGAACAAGTTGCTTGTTGGCGATTAGTAACAAGATGCAAGATAATGAGTCGTAGCTTTAACACTAGGAAACTAGTAATTAATTACTAACGTTTTGATGTGGCACAGATGTTTCAGAACCCCAAACGGATCGAAACACTAAGCTCTTTTACTCGTGGTATGCGCAATTACAAAAGTCGAAGAAAACACAAGTTTGGAAACGAAAGCCGCAATCACTGAAAACAGGCAATTACGAAACGTGAGCATACTATTTTTTGTGTAACCTAACGTTGTGCATATGCTGCTGTCGTAGTTTCCGAAACAAGACTATAGCCGCACTGCAGTAAATGGCCGGCAATCCAGACTTTCCGCTATAATCCAGACTAATGCAACCCTATTACATTTACGGCGTGGTAAAAATAACCATAATGCTTGAAATGTCGTGAGCCAGAACCACCATCTAACATGGCCTTCCAATATAGTATTGACATAATCTTGTTTTGAATAGTTGTCTTACAATGTAACGAGTATTGATATTAAATTTGATTAAATTTGACGACCTAAGTCAGGCGGAGTTTGAGAAATTTTGTAACTTTTTTCATGCACAAAAGGGCAAGAAGAATTAGAATTGATGGCTCGCATGTCTGTTCGTTACCCTCTTTGTAGAAAAAGCCTACTTAGGGGACACAACAAAAGCAAGCAATATTGTAAAGACCGCAAAGAAATGCAAATCATACTATTTAAGCTAACGCCCCAACTAAGTTTTTCCAGTGCGAAAGTCTACTTTTGAGCCGAAAAAGGCACCGGACTTTAGCGTACTAAGTGGCCGCACCACGCTAACAATTCACTCCTTTTATGAGTTATGCATAAAGAGACGTTCTACGTCGAATACTTCTGGCCCGAGCCCAAACCCAAGCGTCATGTGGTTCACTGCAACGCTGATATGGCAATTGTTGAGCATGGCCAGCTCATCTTCATTGTTAAGTAAAGAGTTCAAGTCGTCGTTGTCAGATAACTGGTCAAGACCTCCCCTCTGAAACTCTTTGATATTTGAATCAGAGTAGAATACATTCCATGGGTGTTTTGCGTAATTGCGGAGAGTCTCGAGGTAGTAGTAAGACTTCTTGTCCACAAACGTGGGCAGATCCCCTTTTTCGTAAAACTCTTGCTCTTCACTGGCTTCCTCAATGACCCTTCCCACGACCTCATCTTTATTGTTCACACTCTTTTCGAATCCAGAGGACTTTAACTGATACAGCTTCTGGATTCTGTTATCGGTAAGACGGTACTTTGGAAGCAACCTTGGAAGAGTGGATGGCGGAGTATTGATCTGGAATACCACCTGTTTGAACTGGGGGTTGAGTTTGGCTTTCGGGTTGGCGGAGGTTGCACAATGTGAGTAATCGTGATTAATAGATGGGATGATGACATTGAGTGCCACTTGTGGAGGAAGAAGACCAGCATGGCCAGCCTTTCCTTTCAACTTGGTTACCAAGTTGACAATTTGTGTATTGGTGAAGCAGATGTTGCGTGAAAACACGTTGTTCTTGAACCGTTTGTGCTTATTTTGTTGAGGATTGAAAAAGTGCTCATCTTGGTAGTATACGTGATGACGATCTTCGCAAGAAACAGTGATGGTGGGGTAGTTTTGCGAGGCGGAGATGACAGCCATTGCTTGGATCGACTCGTAATGATCAGATACTCCTTGTGGAGTATATGAAATACCTTCTTGGGGACCCAAAATCACCAAGTCGGGCTTGAAGTCGGGATAGTATTGGGGTAAAATGATGTCTAAGCCGATGAGAAGGGCAGACGCGGGTACTGAATTAATGTACCAAAACGTTGGGTCAAGTGGATCTTGACTAAAAGCATCGGAAGATTCGGCGGACTCTTGGGGATCATCATCCTTATGAACCAGGTGTCCAGGTTTCTTTCCAGTGGCCAGATTCATGGCTTTAAGGTGCTTGTAGTAATTTTGGTGAACAGGGAGGAGATGGCCGAAGTCACCGCCATCTGTAATCGCCCGAGCCGATTGCGCCAGTCTCTTCGCCCTGGAATGAGCGTTGTATAGCATGCTTATGGATACCAAGTTTTTGTCACCGACAAAATTCTGGAATCTCATGTCATCGTAAATGGGAGCGATTGCCACAATAGTGTGGTTTTCAGCCTCAAGTGCCGCTTTCAAATGACGGACGTTCTTCGTGACCCACGAATCGGAAGTGGAAAGAAGGATATTTAGGGTCAAAGCCAAGTTTGCGCAGATGAGAAAAATTAACAATTTCATCACGGACGCAATAGAATCTTACAATAGTGGAGATGGCAGCCACCTATTATCAGCAGAACAAAGTAGCGAAGATGGGGTGTGGCCCAATAATTACGAAGTCAAGAATGGGTCAAGAAAACTAAATTTAGCCTCCTGTTGAAAATTGCAGTTAGCAGGCGTTTTCAGCAAACTTTGAGTGGACTTGGCTATATTCATAGTTTTCACCAATGTTAGAGATAATAAGTAGTGCGGCTGAGTTTATCTAAATCATGGAACTTCGTTTTCTACTTTCAGCCTCTCAATCTTCTCTAGGTGAAGTTGCATTGCGCTTCTGCATAAATCCCTCTAATGCGGCTTTTCATATCATGTGCGGCTTAAAAGCGCAGGTGCGGCTGGTTTCCACCAAATTCGTTACATATTTCAAATGTGCTGAATTTCAAAAGTAGAGGTGTAAGCTTCTACTAAAACCTCATGTAAATTCACCCGATTAGAGAGAAATCATCCTTTCGTTATTGGGGATAAGGTGTTACCTATTTGGAAACGGCAATATGAATCTCCTGAATTCTGGAACGAATATGAGAAGAAAGAGACGATAAGGAAAACCGTAATTACGAGCTCTAGGCTGTTTTAACGCATCTTGATTATATAATTTCGGAACTGAGTAAACCGCCATTCTTCTCCTTCTCACGTCATGTTTTTGTAATTATGTTGGATCAGGAAAAACTTTCACATAGAGACCAACGCCCTTTCACCACGTACCGCGACGTTTTCGAAAGCTGAATAGGTGCTTGAATTGCAACGCGCGACGGGAGATGGAATATTGTGGGTTATCACTATTAATTTCCAAAGTCGGCAACTTGAGCGAGTACGGAATGATTTAATTTTAGCTGTGCTGTCGTACAACCGGATTTATATGCTTGCATATTTCATCTGCATTCTAAATTTAACCTCACCATTTCGATGATAAGAACAAGTTCGAGTATGTATTTTAGTATATCGAATGCTATGGGTTAATACGATCGAGTTGAGAGGATAGTTCACAATGTAGGTAAGTAGTTTTTCTTTCGCTATTGAATCAAACTTTCATTCAGGTATCATCTGCTAACCCATGTACATGTCAAGGTGGCTGAAATTTAAGCCTCGTTCCTCGGGAATTTTCACTAAATCAATCATACGAAAAAGAATTATTATGACAAGGTTTTCTGGCTCAAAACAATCTTAAATTCGGGTCACTTCTTGCTAACTTCACGTTGTTGACCCACTGTTCTGCATCACAAGCATCAAAACAGAAATGATTAAATGTCAAAATTGCTCGTCCCCTAATTTTCATGCATGCTTCGAAACATATTTTTAGTAGAAGACGCATCTTGACGTTTTAAGACTTTGATACGAAGTATCAAAATAATCGAGATTTTTTGGTCAACTTAGTGGGATTGTAACCACACACCCCTGATTGAGGAACAAGGACTTTACTATATCATTAAGCCTGAGTGTTTACTTTGATAAGTGAATACATTACTTTTGACATATGCATGAATTCTCTC